>JAODUO010000278.1:67500-170000 GCA_025642075.2 Ridgeia piscesae
GAGAATGTCCTGATGCGTCTTTCGTTTTCTCTATTTCCTCGGAGACTGACCTGTACGTCTAGGGAGGAGACTGACCTGTAAGTCTAGGGAGGAGACTCACCTGTAAGTCTAGGGAGGAGACTGACCTGTAAGTCTAGGGAAGAGACTGACCTGTAAGTCTAGGGAGGAGACTGACCTGTAAGTCTAGGGAGGAGACTGACCTGTAAGTCTAGGGAGGAGACTGACCTGTAAGTCTAGGGAGGAGACTGACCTGTAAGTCTAGGGAGGAGACTACCTGTAAGTCTAGGGAGGAGACTGACCTGTAAGTCTAGGGAGGAGACTCACCTGTAAGTCTAGGGAGGAGACTCACCTGTAAGTCTAGTGAGGAGCCTGACCTGTAAGTCTAGGGAGGAGACTGACCTGTAAGTCTAGGGAAGGGGACTGACCTGTAAGTCTAGGGAGGAGACTGACCTGTAAGTCTAGTGAGGAGACTGACCTGTAAGTCTAGGGAGGGGACTGACCTGTAAGGGGGAGACTACCTGTAAGTCTAGGGAGGAGACTGACCTGTAAGTCTAGGGAGGAGACTGACCTGTAAGTCTAGGGAGGAGACTGACCTGTAAGTCTAGGGAGGAGACTGACCTGTAAGTCTAGGGAGGAGACTGACCTGTAAGTCTAGTGAAGAGACTGACCTGTAAGTCTAGGGAGGAGACTAACCTGTAAGTCTAGTGAGGAGACTGAACTGTAAGTCTAGGGAGGAGACTGACCTGTAAGTCTAGGGTGGAGACTGACTTGTAAGTCTAGGGAGGAGACTGACCCGTAAGTCTAGGGTGGAGACTGACCTGTAAGTCTAGGGAGGAGACTGACCTGTAAGTCTAGGGAGGAGACCGACCTGTAAGTCTAGTGAAGAGACTGACCTGTAAGTCTAGGGAGGAGACTAACCTGTAAGTCTAGGGAGGAGACTGACCTGTAAGTCTAGGGAGGAGACTAACCTGTAAGTCTAGGGAGGAGACTAACCTGTAAGTCTAGGGAAGAGACTGACCTGTAAGTCTAGGGAGGAGACTAACCTGTAAGTCTAGGGAGGAGACTAACCTGTAAGTCTAGGGAAGAGACTAACCTGTAAGTCTATGGAGGAGACTGACCTGTAAGTCTAGGGAGGAGACTAACCTGTAAGTCTAGGGAGGAGACTAACCTGTAAGTCTAGGGAAGAGACTGACCTGTAAGTCTAGGGAGGAGACTAACCTGTAAGTCTAGGGAGGAGACTAACCTGTAAGTCTAGGGAAGAGACTGACCTGTAAGTCTAGGGAGGAGACTAACCTGTAAGTCTAGGGAGGAGACTAACCTGTAAGTCTAGGGGACTGACCTGTAAGTCAGGAGAGACTGACCTGTAAGTCTAGGGAGGAGACTAACCTGTAAGTCTAGGGAGGAGACTGACCTGTAAGTCTAGTGAGGAGACTGACCTGTAAGTCTAGGGAGAGACTGACTGTAAGTCTAGGAGGAGACTGACCTGTAAGTCTAGGGAGGAGACTGACCTGTAAGTCTAGTGAGGAGACTGACCTGTAAGTCTAGGGAGGAGACTGACACCTGTAAGTCTAGTGAAGAGACTGACCTGTAAGTCTAGGGAGGAGACTGACCTGTAAGTCTAGTGAAGAGACTGACCTGTAAGTCTAGGGAGAAGACTGACCTGTAAGTCTAGGGAGGAGACTGACCTGTAAGTCTAGGGAGGAGACTGACCTGTAAGTCTAGGGAGGAGACTGACCTGTAAGTCTAGGGAGGAGACTGACCTGTAAGTCTAGGGAGGAGACTGACCTGTAAGTCTAGGGAGAGACTGACCTGTAAGTCTAGGGAGGAGACTGACCTGTAAGTCTAGGGAGGAGACTGACCTGTAAGTCTAGGGAGGAGACTGACCTGTAAGTCTAGGGAGGAGACTGACCTGTAAGTCTAGGGAGGAGACTGACCTGTAAGTCTAGGGAGGAGACTGACCTGTAAGTCTAGGGAGGAGACTGACCTGTAAGTCTAGTGAAGAGACTGACCTGTAAGTCTAGGGAGGAGACTGACCTGTAAGTCTAGTGAAGAGACTGACCTGTAAGTCTAGGGAGGAGACTGACCTGTAAGTCTAGTGAAGAGACTGACCTGTAAGTCTAGGGAGGAGACTGACCTGTAAGTCTAGTGAAGAGACTGACCTGTAAGTCTAGGGAGGAGACTGACCTGTAAGTCTAGTGAAGAGACTGACCTGTAAGTCTAGTGAGGAGACTGACCTGTAAGTCTAGTGAGGAGACTGACCTGTAAGTCTAGTGAGGAGACTGACCTGTAAGTCTAGGAGGAGACTGACCTGTAAGTCTAGGGAGGAGACTGACCTGTAAGTCTAGGGAGGAGACTGACCTGTAAGTCTAGGGAGGAGACTGACCTGTAAGTCTAGGTAGGAGACTGACCTGTAAGTCTAGGGAGGAGACTGACCTGTAAGTCTAGGGAGGAGACTGACCTGTAAGTCTAGGGAGGAGACTGACCTGTAAGTCTAGTGAGGAGACTGACCTGTAAGTCTAGGGAGGAGACTGACCTGTAAGTCTAGGGAGGAGACTGACCTGTAAGTCTAGGGAGGAGACTGACATGTAAGTCTAGGGAGGAGACTGACCTGTAAGTCTAGGGAGGAGACTGACCTGTAAGTCTAGGGAGGAGACTGACCTGTAAGTCTAGGGAGGAGACTGACCTGTAAGTCTAGGGAGGAGACTGACCTGTAAGTCTAGGGAGGAGACTGACCTGTAAGTCTAGGGAGGAGACTGACCTGTAAGTCTGGGAGGAGACTGACCTGTAAGTCTAGGGAGGAGACTGACCTGTAAGTCTAGGGAGGAGACTGACCTGTAAGTCTAGGAAGAGACTGACCTGTAAGTCTAGGGAGGAGACTGACCTGTAAGTCTAGGAGGAGACTGACCTGTAAGTCTAGGGAGGAGACTGACCTGTAAGTCTAGGGAGGAGACTGACCTGTAAGTCTAGGAAGGGGACTGACCTGTAAGTCTAGGGGGGAGACTGACCTGTAAGTCTAGGGAGGAGACTGACCTGTAAGTCTAGGGAGGAGACTAACCTGTAAGTCTAGGGAGGAGACTGACCTGTAAGTCTAGGAGGAGACTGACCTGTAAGTCTAGGGAGGAGACTGACCTGTAAGTCTAGGGAGGAGACTGACCTGTAAGTCTAGGGAGGAGACTGACCTGTAAGTCTAGGGAGGAGACTGACCTGTAAGTCTAGGGAGGAGACTGACCTGTAAGTCTAGGGAGGAGACTGACCTGTAAGTCTAGGGAGGAGACTGACCTGTAAGTCTAGGGAGGAGACTGACCTGTAAGTCTAGGGAGGAGACTGACCTGTAAGTCTAGGGAGGAGACTGACCTGTAAGTCTAGGGAGGAGACTGACCTGTAAGTCTAGGGAAGAGACTGACCTGTAAGTCTAGGGAGGAGACTGACCTGTAAGTCTAGGGAGGAGACTGACCTGTAAGTCTAGGGAGGAGACTGACCTGTAAGTCTAGGGAGGAGACTGACCTGTAAGTCTAGGGAGGAGACTGACCTGTAAGTCTAGGGAGGAGACTGACCTGTAAGTCTAGGGAGGAGACTGACCTGTAAGTCTAGGGAGGAGACTGACCTGTAAGTCTAGGGAGGAGACTGACCTGTAAGTCTAGGGAGGAGACTGACATGTAAGTCTAGGGAGGAGACTGACCTGTAAGTCTAGGGAGGAGACTGACCTGTAAGTCTAGGGAGGAGACTGACCTGTAAGTCTAGGGAGGAGACTGACCTGTAAGTCTAGGGAGGAGACTGACCTGTAAGTCTAGGGAGGAGACTGACCTGTAAGTCTAGGGAGGAGACTGACATGTAAGTCTAGGGAGGAGACTGACATGTAAGTCTAGGGAGGAGACTGACATGTAAGTCTAGGGAGGAGACTGACATGTAAGTCTAGGGAGGAGACTGACCTGTAAGTCTAGGGAGGAGACTGACATGTAAGTCTAGGTGAGGAGACTGACCTGTAAGTCTAGGGAGGAGACTGACATGTAAGTCTAGGGAGGAGACTGACATGTAAGTCTAGGGAGGAGACTGACCTGTAAGTCTAGGGAAGAGACGTGGTGAAATATGATTAGTTGTTTTACCTTACATGTGCGTGTTTTAGCTTTCTTGTACTTGAACACTAACTGTTTAACTGGGTTTTTCCGGATTATGCAATAACATAATATTATTATGTCAAATATAATTTATGCAAATCAAATATTTACCAAGATTGTTATTGTCGACAATTCTATATTGGATAAGATCTCGACGCGGTAATTTGTCTAATAGACCCCTTAACACTGTCTATTTGCCAACAGTCTTAAAATAGTCAACCCTACAATAGCCTTGTCTGTTTAGATGTTCTACATTCAAATGTGTCTTGTGTAAGTTATCTAAATTTAGCAACTTTTTCCCGCTTACGCAAACACAAACATCGGAGTAGGTGCCTTGATAACCTTGAACCGGAATATACACATATTTCATAACCTTCTACAATATTATACCCTACACAGTAACAGGGCGCCAAGTAGAAATAGACGTGTAGAGGTGATTAACCGTTAATCATCTTAATTTTAAAAAGATAATTGCGTAAATACTAAGCTGTTGGATGCATATTTAGTTAAACAAATACTTATGTTCTCATACTAGGGGAGATTGGTATTACCTTCTCATATCGTCTACATTAACAATGTGTCCATTCTGTGTAGGCCTACATCGACGTCGATTAGCGGAGGTCAAAAGCAAAAATCAGTATTTAAAAAGCACCCATCAGCAGTAGATATCAGTAAACGGAACAAGATGATTTCCTTAATTAATAAAATAAAAAACATCTACGTCTTTCTTAATTGCGCGCAGTTTCAAGAGAGCTCTCCAATGTAAATATTGAAACCTCGAAATTTCGTCATTTGTCTTGTGTAAAATGATCCTGTGACAGTAGATTGTGACTAAACCCTGACCTTAAGTGACACTTGCAACCGCGTCATTTTATTGCCCATGAAATGATCAATCTACGTCATTGTCAACAGCAACCGCAATGTCACCACAAACGGAATCTTCCTAAAAGGAACCGGCACCTGTCACCTGTCACCAGCGCGGTTAAAACCACCTAAATGTGATTCGCTTGGTGTTTCTTGCAGTGGTTATCAACATTATACGTACACATGCCTCTTGTGTAGACCTATAAACACATGCTTACTTAATTGCATTCTGACACCATAATTGTTATAGTTAACGTCCGGCTATAGACCACAATAACAGTACAATACGATAACAACTTAACGCACAACATGTGCAATTAGAAGTTCTGCCTGGTTTCTCTTTGGAAAATGCCGCGTCAGTGCGACATTGCTGTCTGTTTTGTTTTGACAACGTTACGGTTTGTTGATTCCCAAATCGATGCAATGACGCAGGTGCATGCGTCGCTTAATGTATTTTAATCATACGATTAAATGTTGATGATTTTTTTCACAACACGAACGATGAGATGATGCGGACGTTGAATATAGGTATCCTGCTGTCCAATCTCGTCGTGAACTTTGTGTTGATAACATCGTTAATGTGATCCGTTAAAGGCAAATGTTTACATGTAAAACTGATTATCTGTTGTAAGAAATAATTAAACATTCCGGTAGATTTTGTGCGGAGTGGAGCACGACGCGAGAAGATGCGGAGAGTTTAGAAGTTGTGGCGTGAAAGAAGAAGCAACACAACAACTGAAGACTGACTGTTACACGTGTAAAGACTGACTGTCACATGTGTAAAGATTGACAGTTACACGTGTAAAGACTGACTGTTACATGTGTAAAGACTGACTGTCACAGGTGTAAAGACTGGCTGTTACATGTGTAAAGACTGACTGTTACAGTGTAAAGACTGACTGTTACATGTGTAAAGACTGACTGTTACATGTGTAAAGACTGGCTGTTACATGTGTAAAGACTGGCTGTTACATAGATAAAGATTGACTGTTACACGTGTAAAGACTGACTGTCACATGTGTAAAGACTGGCTGTTACATGTGTAAAGACTGACTGTTACATGGTGTAAAGACTGACTGTTACATGTGTAAAGACTAACTGTCACAGGTGTAAAGACTGGCTGTTACATGTGTAAAGACTGACTGTTACAGGTGTAAAGACTGGCTGTTACATGTGTAAAGGAAAACGAGCACCTGAAAATAACATGTGAATCGATCCAAAGTGCTGCGTAGAGAACACATGCGTGTGCTTGCTCCTCCTGTCATACTCACTCGAGTTCTTGGTCGGTTTCGTCATCCCAATTGTTCCTCCCGTGTAGATGACCAACAGCCGCGCGATGTCTTCGTCTACGGCGAGCCTCGGCCCAACGCCGCACCCGTCTCGAGGTCCCATCGTCAGCTGCACGAATGAACACTCGTTATTGGCACCACAGTAATTATTGTTATTAGTACAGTTCGTTCGATTGACACAATACGTCTCGGTATTGTCACGCAGGTCGGCCGGTCGGGTTCTCATCGGGAGGCTGGTGGCGAGGACGTGTGAGGGCAGCGGGCAACTATCGACTGCTCGGCTCGGGGTTCGGACGGTGTGTGTCTGTGCCGTTCAAGTGGGCGCCTTCATAAAGAGGAGCGCCGCTCATGGGATGATGCAATGTCGACGGTGCACGCGTGTGCGCGCGTCCGTGCACCTACGCACCTTTTTACGCCCAGGGATCGTCAATGGCGGTTATCGATAATGAGATCCAGGAGATTGCGGCGTTCAAAGCGCCGACGGTGTACGACCGCATTCATTCGCGTATCTGCCGATCGACGCTGTTGTCGTGCGGTGTATGGCATGTGTACACGTTGTATCTGTTGTGATTGTTGCACGTGCACGCACGCACCAATGCCACACTCGCACTCTCTCCGGGAATGGTCGCGGACGTTTACGTAAAACGCCACCGGGTATGAGAGGCACGGGCGGGGAGGGACCACGAGTGGATCGAATGTCCAGCCTGTGTCGTATCCAGCGAGATATGTTAATTCCCCAGGTTAGCACCTTCGTCACAACGCTACGGTTTCTTCATGCCCGTTAACATATCTTACGATGCCCTTTATGTTTACGATCACAGTAGCAGTCCCGAAACAACACGTAGGAACGCTATCCGAGCTACGGAATCTCAAGAAGAGAGAACAACAACAAACTTTTGTATACAGGTTTACCCCTCGGGTATGGCTTAAGCGAGGTCCGATTACCCCCCCCTGTAGTGCTAAGCCTAAATACGGGACTGTACGTGTCTGTAACCTGTGTGCGTTTGTACGCATTTGGCGACACCAATTCTTTCCGCCGTTGACACAATCAGGCAAATGCGTCAGCGGGGCTATTATCTATACCAACCGTTTGCAGCTATGACAAAATTGCTTGCTTTCCTTACATTATTTTAAAGCATCGATATAGTTGCATAGCTGAAAACATAAACCTTTCCTAAAGTCGTTTCATCTTATTAACTTTGACAGAATCCACATGCATACGGAACACTAAACAACATAGAAGTTCTGCGCCTCAGAACATGTTGTTATTGTGTGCACAATTCCTCCTCGACATTGCTCCTCGTCTCTGTGAGATCGGAAAAGCCCACACCTTTACTGTGTAGCCTATACGTGCGCTATACCACACACGCGTGACTAGTTCTTACAAAAGACCGGACTATAATAACATGCCCTGCTCAGCCATTCATGCTCTGGCATCGTGCCAAATATACTACACAATAAAAACAGTCTGTCATTGTTACTAGCGGCTACATTTTAACATTTATAAAAGTGGGTGCACGATTGCTGATGCAATAGCGTCTCAACCACAGTCGAGGGCGGTTAAATAAATTAATAGGGACGCCTGTTTCGATGCAAATGAGCGCGTTCTCTCCCCTGCGGCGTCTCACCGACCGTGATAGGCCACGAGTGACGGATAAGTTCTAAAATTAATATTCAAGACTCCGATGATTGACTTTTACTTGAATCAAACCCTGTTAAAACAACGTTTAAATAGATAGCCTAGGAGAAACAGAATACTTAGTTTTAGGCCCATGGAGGTAAGCCCAGTGATAATAAATAAATAAATAAGTAAATAAATATATACTTAATAGAAACCACTACCTTTGAATGGTAGGGCCTACTGTGAAGTGTAGTGTTTTAGACGAAGACTGTATACACTCCATTTTAGAATGTATGGAAGCTATGACCGTTCATGTATATTTAATTAACTGGTGTATGAGCACTGACCATACACTTCTCATTGAAAATACATCAATATTCTCACATTTCTACCTAAGTCGCCTTTGAATCTTAGCCTGTCACATATTCACCTGAGCAGAACACGTGTTAGCAAACCGTTTGTCTGGCGATTCACAGACCTACCTATACAAAAATATGTTGTTTTTTAATTCGGCACTGCACGTTTTGAGCTAAATTGAAAACAGTGTAGACTGTGCTGAATCTAGATTCATGCTACATAATACAATCGTGTTTTCAAGGCAAGGGGAAATGTTTTGAGATTACTACTCCGTTCTGACGCGTGTCGTCGGTGTCAGAGGTCATTTATATAGTACGTCATAAAAAAAAGGTTCCCTGGGCGGGAACTCACTGGGTCAGGGTGATGCAACATGTAAGTAACAAATAGGGGACTTTCTCAAAACGAACCTAGTTTAATGGGAGTGTGTACACAGGCCGCGATACGAAGCCGCTGTAAGGGGCGCCAGTCTCGGACGTTTTCATTTTGCTTGCGCTATAGTCGCGTGGCCCTGAGTTAGTCTAAGTGATAATCGTCACCTGAATTTTGATAAGTAACATCTCCACTCCCGCCTCCCGATGTCGGGGTGGTCAGGATGACTACGACAGCGGAGTATGTACTACGACAGCGGAGTACGTACTACGACAGCGGAGTACGTACTACGACAGCGGAGTATGTACTACGACAGCGGAGTACGTACTACGACAGCGGAGTATGTACTACGACAGCGGAGTATGCACTACGACAGCGGAGTACGTACTACGACAGCGGAGTATGTACTACGACAGCGGAGTACGTACTACGACAGCGGAGTACGTACTACGACAGTGGAGTACGTACTACGACAGCGGAGTACGTACTACGACAGCGGAGTACGTACTACGACAGCGGAGTATGTACTACGACAGCGGAGTACGTACTACGACAGCGGAGTACGTACTACGACAGCGGAGTATGTACTACGACAGCGGAGTACGTACTACGACAGCGGAGTACGTACTACGACAGCGGAGTATGTACTACGACAGCGGAGTACGTACTACGACAGCGGAGTACGTACTACGACAGCGGAGTACGTACTACGACAGCGGAGTACGTACTACGACAGCGGAGTACGTACTACGACAACGGAGTACGTACTACGACAGCGGAGTACTGTACTACGACAGCGAGACGACTACGAGCGGAGTACGTACTACGACAGCGGAGTACGTACTACGACAGCGGAGTACGTACTACGACAGCGGAGTACGTACTACGACAACGGAGTGAACGGGGACTACTACAAGCGGAGTACGTTAGACAGCGGAGTACGTACAGACAACGGAGTACGTACTAGACAGGGAGTACGTACTACGACAGCGGAGTACGTACTACGACAGCGGAGTACGTACTAGACAGCGGAGTACAGTACTACGGACAGCTGAGTACGTACTACGACACGGAGTACGTACTACGACAGCGGAGTACGTACTACGACAGCGGAGTAGTACTACGACAGCTGAGTACGTACTACGACACGGAGTACGTACTACGACAGCGGAGTACGTACTACGACAGCGGAGTACGTACTACGACAGCGGAGTACGTACTACGACAGCGGAGTACGTACTACGACAGCGGAGTACGTACTACGACAGCGGAGTACGTACTACGACAGCGGAGTACGTACTACGACAGCGGAGTACGTACTACGACAGCGGAGTACGTACTACGACAGCGGAGTACGTACTACGACAGCGGAGTACGTACTACGACAGCGGAGTACGTACTACGACAGCGGAGTACGTACTACGACAGCGGAGTACGTACTACGACAGCGGAGTACGTACTAGGACAGCGGAGTACGTACGACAGCGGAGTACGTACTACGACAGCGGAGTACGTACGACAGCGGAGTACGTACTACGACAGCGGAGTACGTACTACGACAGCGGAGTACGTACTACGACAGCGGAGTACGTACTACGACAGCGGAGTACGTACTACGACAGCGGAGTACGTACTACGACAGCGGAGTACGTACTACGACAGCGGAGTACGTACTACGACAGCGGAGTACGTACTACGACAGCGGAGTACGTACTACGACAGCGGAGTACGTACTACGACAGCGGAGTACGTACTACGACAGCGGAGTACGTACTACGACAGCGGAGTACGTACTACGACAGCGGAGTACGTACTATGACAGCGGAGTACGTACGACAACGGAGTACGTACTACGACACGGAGTACGTACGACGACAGCGGAGTACGTACTACGACAGCGGAGTACGTGCTACGACAGCGGAGTACGTACTACGACAACGGAGTACGTACAACGACAGCGGAGTACGTACTACGACAGCGGAGTACGTGCTACGACAGCGGAGTACGTACTATGACAGCGGAGTACGTACGACAACGGAGTACGTACAACGACAGCGGAGTACGTACTACGACAGCGGAGTACGTACGACGACAGTGGAGTGCGGAATCTGCTGTAGTTCGGCTTACCCCACCCAGCGTGAATGTGGTTCGGCCACCAGGGGTGCAGTTGCAGGTCACCCACCTAGGTTACACTCTCAGTACCCGATGTGGGTGGTCTAAAAGATAGCACGACGCAGTACTACTTTAAAGATGGTCCCTTATGGGTTTCACATGTCCGGTACTGGCCTGCTCTAGTTGGCGTGTAAACTGACCGATTCACGTATGCGGTCGACCTTGACCTTAACTCAGATGAGTTACAAACAAACCAAAGCGGAAACACAAGACTTCCTGACCTATTTATCGACTGAACAAACTGGAGATCGCTTTTTTTTATCGCAGGAAAACAAACGAATCATTCGATTAGTGGGATGGATCAACTGGGTGGGATGTAGTCGCCTACATGTTGTAGTCCTACAGTCTGATCCTGCTGTATTCAAACCTTTCTAGCCCGGAATATTTCATTTTGTGGGAGGTATGTTTTTTAATCGCCCATATGCCTATTGTTCGTGGATGTGATATCAACCAGCATATTTTCGTTCATCTACACGGAATGCGAGCAGTTCGTTTAACTTTGGAAATGTGTGATTATTTAACACCGTGACCCGACTTACACTTGAACTTCAGTCCGGTACTTTCGGGGTACGGACCGCGAACCATGGCCCACGACAAAGGTTCTTGAAAGTGAATACCCGTGATTGTTACATATTTCCGGCACTAGGCTATATTTAGCCCAAAGTGTGGTGTAGAGGGTTCGCCCTCCCCGTCGTGGGAGCATTCGTGATAACAAACACTTACACCGAACTACGCGTTATGCTTACATTCTTGTATCAAATCTTACCTCGCGCCCAATTAGCTGCACAATTCTGCCAACCGCCACGAACGATTATGGCGTAATGCCAATTGCAAAGATACAGTTTTCTATTTTATTTCACGTGCACAGTGAGATCGTTGTTACGTCGTATTTCAGAAGTCTGCTTTCATTTGGTTATTTGTGCAGCCAATCGAGTCCCGCAAAGCGGCGTAAATTTGGCAATATAATAACTTACATAATAATAACAATAGTAATAAACTTCTTTTGTGCTAACGATCATTGGGCGCAGTCAGTAATGTCAAAAGTATTTCAGCCCAATGCACGAGTAAATGGTCGACTGCCAGTTTTCGAATGTCACACAATTGTATAGAAGTTCGATCTACACACTCGATGAACGCGACGTTGACTGCTACAGTCAACAAGTTTTACTTCCTCGTAATCTCAAACATCAGATAAGGAAGTCAACAGCGCCGACGTAGTGAATAGGCGTATAACATGACACGCCTATGTAACAAACAACAATATTAATGACATTGATAATACACATAGCTTGTCTTGGTTGCCGGCTCAGGTGTCTCGATCCGTGACACGATCACACAAGTAACTGTGTGTATCTGATTCACTGTCTGTAAGATTACATAGTGCAATTACTTTCATCATGTAGTGCTAGTACGCTAGTACATAGACACGAACGTTGGCCACACAGTGCTAATATAATGCAATCGGTGCTGCACAGTGATAGGGCCCGGTAGAAAGTGAGGCCCGTGCCACAGGTAGGGAACACGGCGTGTCAGCCGTCACCGAATATTCCAAGTAATTTAGCCCACAACGAGAAGGCCGTAATATTCACCGCGCGCGCGATGCTCCTAAGATTGTTATGTGTTATGAGCTCATTACGTTTTACGCTCCGAACAAATGAATAACCACATACAAGTTTATAATCTTGACATGTAGGGGAAGGGCCGGTAAAGAAGTGGGCTCCCCTCGGCCAAAGTGGGCCCCCTCTGTCACAGCATTCCTGGTTCGCAATGCAGTCAAAGCAACGGAACACAATTCAACGTCGTGTTTGTTTCTTTGGCGCGAATGTAAAATGGTGAGTAGCAAATTTGTGTTTAGGTACTTTTCTTAAAATAATTGATGTGCCTTACAAACACCACCTTTTCATAAATTGTCAGGGTACATCATTAATCCCAAAATGGCATCCAACCGATAATCTATGGCAGAGGGCAAAGTGGGCCCATTGGGAAGTTCTACAGTGCGACAAGCTACAGAGGGACGACCTGGATCATTACAGGCAGCCCTTACAAGAAAGACACCGAGGCCACGACAAGACTGGTAACGTGCCTACAACCAACCGGTTCAAAGAAGAGAGGGCTCACAAAAGTTGAGAACATGTCAAAAAAGACATAGAAGGAAGACAGTGACACTCCCCTTGTCTATGTTGTTCGGATATTTTAACAAGATTTAACAAGATTTAACAAGATTTAACAAGATTTAACAAGATTGCCACCTAGAGATTCAACTCTAGATGGCAGGTGGACTAGGAAGCCATTTGGCTTATCGAGAGTCCAACCTATCTATCTAAGTATACCCCGCCCGTCTTAGGTATATGTCCATTTCATTTTTAAATATATTAACACTACTAGCACCTACACAGTCAGCTGATAATCTATTCCATTCGTTTACTGTTTTTTGTGAAAATGAAAATTGTCTAATATCTAGTCTACACTGCTTCTTTGCTAATGTAACTCCATGTCCTCTAGTCCTTCTCTCTTCCTTGACTGTGAAAAAAATATTTCTGTCAATATTTTCATATCCATTCAATATTTTAAACACCTCAATCTGATCTCTCAATCTTCTGGTTTCTGGTGTTGTTAAACCACATTCTTTTAGACGCATTTCATAACTAATATTCCTGAGTTTTTGTATCATTTTGGTTGCTCTCCTTTGTACTCTTTCTAGCACATCAATATCCTTCTTGCGATATGGCCTCCATGCTTGTATACAATATTCTAAATGAGCCTAACTATTGTTTTATACAGCGGTATTATTAGTTCTTTTTCTGTGTACACTATATTTCGCCTAATTAATCCAAGAATTTGGTTTCCCTTCGCTGCTGCAATTCCACACTGCTCTGATACCTTCATGTCAGCACTAATAGTTAACCCTAAGTCCTTTTCCTTTAAGGTAGTATTTAGTACAGTACCACCCATTGTATATTGTGCATCTTCATTCCCATGTCCTGTGTGAAGGCACTTACACTTTCCAAAATTAAACAGCATTTGCCACTTCTCAGACCATTCTATCAACTTATTAAGATCATCTTGTAAATGCTGTCTAACTGCATCACTTTTAATTTTCCTAAACACTTTTGTGTCGTCAGCAAACTTCAACACTTTGCTTGTTATGTCATCATCCAAATCATTGATATATATTAAGAATAAAATAGGTCCCAGTACTGATCCCTGCGGTACTCCACTCAAAACCGATTTCCAGTTTGAAACCTCCCCATCAACTACTACTCTTTGTCTTCTATCAATAAGCCATTTTTCTATCCAGTTGATCATTCCATTTCCTATGCCATTCCATTTGTATTCCAACAGCAGAACATGCGAAAGCTGGACGTATTGCGGGGAGTGTGGCCGGTGGACAGTACTAGACTTAACAAGATTTAACAAGATTGCCACCTAGAGATTCAACTCTAGATGGCAGGTGGACTAGGAAGCCATTTGGCTTATCGAGAGTCCAACCTATCTATCTAAGTATACCCCGCCCGTCTTAGGTATAATGTCAATTTTATTTTTAAATATATTAACACTACTAGCACCTACACAATCAGCTGATAATCTGTTCCATTCGTTTACTGTTCTTTGTGAAAATGAAATTTTTCTAATATCCAGTCTACACTGCTTCTTTGCTAATGTAACTCCATGTCCTCTAGTCCTTCTCTCTTCCTTGACTGTGAAAACGAAGAGAGAAGGACACACCGTGCGTGAGCCGGGTATGAGCGTGGCGGGTTTATGTGCGAGATTTGCGCCAACGATTAAGTGGTATCGCATAGTGTTGTGAGGGGACCCACTTTGGCCTCCACGTTAAAAAAATATATAAAATGGGTGTCTTTTTAAAACTCCTCTAACGTATTATATGTATTAAGACAGGGTAACTGCACTGTGCATGTACTTAGTCAATACACATAGCTAAGTAGTGAAGCAAAAGTAACAATTATACCCATCAGATCTATCGTCACAATGAATGCTGTGTAATAAATAAATATACTTATATAACGCCAAATTTAGTTTAAAACTATTCAGGACGCTTTACACGTACATGTAATAGATATTCCTTAGAAAATAGTTACTTAAATGTATAACTAAAATTAACTCTTCATTATCAAAATGCATATAAACAGACTAATAAAAACATACTAAATAAACAAATAAAACATAGAAGGCTAAAAACATAAATCTAATAGATCATTTAAAAGGTAGAAGTAATGTTCTCTTTAAGTATTATGAATTCACAAATTGTCAGTTCACATGAGTAGTATAGTAGGATCCTGTCGTGGGTATCTTGGCGCAGGGGAGGAGGGAGGAGGGAGGAGGGAGGAGGGAGGAGGGAGGAGGGAGGAGGGAGGAGGGAGGAGGGAGGAACATCAAGATCAATGTCAAAAAGTCAAGCATCCCCTGGCGGATATGTGGTGAACTACTAACTAGGTCAAGTGGAGCTATTTGACGGATAATACCCCAAAAATACGTGTATCTTATTTTTAAAGCTACTTAAAAATACTTAAGAGGGATCCCGGCGAGAGTTTTAATTGGCTGTTGCGGAGAAAGAAGGGTTTTGATTGGCTGTTGGGGAAGAAGGGAGGAAATGGGTCTTTTGGTGCGGTTTTAGAGGAGCAACACCTTTAATGAAATAGCATTTTATCACTGCTTGAATGAAAAGGCTTTATGAGAAGCGGAATGCGTCTTTGTGGCGCGGAGCGGTGAGGGCTGGAGGAAGGTCAAAGGTCAATCATCATCATCATCATGTTCTGCACGTAGGCCACTTGGGTCACTTTCTTCACGTTCCTCATATAGACCACCTTGTGCAAAGTTATTGTTTTCTATCTTATATAACTGGGCTAATGCAACTGGAGGGGAGGAAGGTAGAAGGGTATTAGTTATTGTGACTTTTTTAAACTATACCAAAGAGGGCTTAACGCAGCGCCCTATGCAGTGTGCCCGCTCTCCTGGTAGTTAGGTCCCACGTATGCGACTAACATACGTGGTCCTCCATGTCCAGTGCAGGTGCAACACGGCGCATGTCTATATATCGAAGCTTGCTGTCCCGGCCACGGCAGTCGGGTGCTGTCTGTTCTTATCGAGGGACGCTGGCTCAGTCAGAATCAGTTACAGTGCGTCAGTGGACGACGTTGTAGGATTGCGAGTGGTTGGTACACTACGCTACGGCAAGTCATCGCGTCAGCTGAAGGTGTACGAGATATTAACCGTCGACCTTCCTCCTCCGACGTGCAAGGGCACCGCTACTGTAAGTAGACCTGTCGCCGGTCCAACTATAGGTTGCTAGGCAACCAGCAGTAAATAAAAAACAATGTAATACATTGTATCTGTGACATAGTGTCCCTAGCTTGTCAAGTCTGTGCACGTATATTTATATGATGGTATCACTTCATGTCCAGTATATAGGTCACATAGGTCATGTTCTCTTGGTTTCTTTCCCACGTAGGCGACTAACATACATAAATATCTAACATACATAAATATCTAGCTTGGTTACATACCTGGTCCTCCATGTCCAGTCTGTCTTGATCATGTCTATCTAGCGAAGCTTGCTGTCCCGGCCAGTTGCTGTCTGTACTACACTACGGCAAGTCACCGCGTCAACTGAAGGTGTAGGAGATATTAACCGTCGACCTCCCTCCATCCGACTGTGTGACGTGCAAGGGCAACGCTACTGTAAGTAGACCTTTCGCCGCTTCAACTATAGGTTGCTAGGCAAACAGCAGTAAATAAAAAAACAATGCGTGTGCGTGTGCATGTCCGTGTGTGTGTGTCCGTGTGTGTCCGCGTGTGTCCCTATGTATTCGCGTGTGTCCGTGTATGTCCGTATGTGTCTGTGTGTGTCCGTGTGTGTCCGTATGTGTTCGCGTATGTCTGCGTGTGTCCGTATGTGTTCGCGTGTGTCCGTGTGTCCGCGTTTGTTCGCGTATGTCCGCGTGTGTCCGTATGTGTCTGTATGTCTCCGCGTGTGTCCGTGTGTGTTCGCGTGTGTCCGTGTGTATACTATGTGTCCATATGTGCCCGCGTGTGTCCGTATCTGTCCGCGTGTGTCCATATGTGTTCGCGGGTGTCCGTGTGTGTCCGTATGTGTTCGCGTGTATCCGTGTGTGTCCGTATGTGTTCGCGTATGTCTGCGTGTGTCCGTATGTGTTCGCGTGTGTCCGTGTGTCCGCGTTTGTTCGCGTATGTCCGCGTGTGTCCGTATGTGTCCGTGTGTGTTCGCGTGTGTCCGTGTGTATACGTATGTGTCCATATGTGCCCGCGTGTGTCCGCATCTGTCCGCGTGTGTCCATATGTGTTCGCGTGTGTCCGTGTGTGTCCGTATGTGTTCGCGTGTATCCGTGTGTGTCCGTATGTGTTCGCGTGTGTCCGGGGGTGTGTGTGTCCGTGTGTGTCCGTATGTGTTCGCGTATGTCAGTGTGTGGTATGTGTCACGCGTGTGTCCGCACCTTCGGCCATAGTCATAAAGTTAAAAACTGGTGCCATTTAAAGTTTCGTCGCGATAACCTTGCCATGTTCTGTTATTTTACAGTGTGACCGCGTGTGACCGTGTGTGTCCGCGTGTGGTTTCGCGTGTGCCCGGGTGTGTCCGCGTGTGACCCCGTATATCTGCGTGTGTTCGCGTGTGTTCGCGTGTGTCCGCCTGTGACCCCTTTTGTTCCCGTTTGTCCGTGTGTGTCCGCGTGTGTCCGCGTGTGTCCGCGTGTAACTGCGAGTGTCCCCGTGTGTCCGTGTGTGTCCGTATGTGTCCGTGTGTGTCCCCGTTTGTCCGTGTGTATTCGCATGTGTCCATGTGTGTCCGTATGTGTCCATGCGTGTCCGTGTGTATTCGTATGTGTCCGTGTGTGTCCGTATATGTCCGCGTGTGTCCGTATGTGTCCGTGTGTGTCCGTATGTTTTCGCATGTGTCCATGTGTGTGCGTATGTGTTCGCGTGTGTCCGCGTGTGTCCACGCATTCAGCAAGTTTACAGACACCACAATTTCAGAGACACAGATACGGTAAGTTTACAGACTCAGCAAGTTTACAGACACAACAAGTTCACACACACAAACACACACACACACTTATTCACACACACACACACACAGCAAGTTTACATACAAAACAAAACAAAACAAAACAAAACAAAACAAAACAAAACAAAACAAAACAAAACAAAACAAAACAAAACAAAACAAAACAAAACAAAACAAAACAAAACAAAACAAAAAACCGTGACAAAAACATAGCAATTA
The DNA here is from genome assembly GCA_025642075.2 of Ridgeia piscesae. NCBI lineage: Eukaryota > Metazoa > Annelida > Polychaeta > Sabellida > Siboglinidae > Ridgeia > Ridgeia piscesae. The sequence continues at coordinate 85,546 of JAODUO010000278.1, forward strand.
AAAAAAATTGAGACCAAACTCCGCGGGATCGCTGATTGGTGTCAAATTTTCGATCAGTTAACGCCACCTTTTTTCTATGTCAAACCCTAGTTAACTTAAATAAATGCTGTGTCTAAGCCTAGTTAGTGGTTGTTTTGTCCGCTAGATGACGCTGATATCTAATACAGTGTTAGGGTGATCCGATAGATGGCTGTTAGCTGTTAAAGTAGTGATGTCGCAACACAAGTTTTTACTGTGTCTAACACTAGTTAGTGGTTAATTTGTCCGCTAATTGGCGCTGTCGTCTAACATAGTGTTAGGATTATCTACCAGATGGTGTTAGCGTCTGGCGTAGTGAGGTCGCAACCGAATATTTTGTCACAAACCAATATTTTTCTAGATTTGGTTGGGAAGTTACGATAATGACTTAGTAAAATACGAATACTTGACATGATTATCACCTCAAAACGTTAAGTTATGTTATGGCTGTAGTCGAAATCACCATTTTCCCGGAAGTTGTGGTTTGCACGTGAGAGGAATCGTCCTTTTTATGGAAGTTATGTTTTTACACGTGACCGGAAGCCTCATTTTTACGGAAATTATGTTTTGAACGTGACAGAAAACTGACATAACCTTGTCTGTATGGGTTGCACAACGAGATGCGTATGTTGCCTACGTGAAGAACGTGACCTATATACCCTACATGCTGAACATGGTAGGATAGTCACCTATAATTTGATGTTGTCATAAGACATTGCGCACGCGCAATGACCTAAATCGGTTACCAATTACTGGAAGATGGTCAACACATGTGCAGTGGTCTTTGTCAGTGACCTGTTTTGACGAATAAAGTTAAGTAGAAATATTGTTTTGTTATGGGTGGTTTTAATTTAAAGCACACCTTACAAGGATAGACTATGAAAACTGTCACGTGACAACATGGCTGATGTTTTTGACAACGAAGTTAATAATTATTTGTGTAATAGGGCCTGTAAATGGGTCACGATACATGGCGAGACTCCGCGCGACTGGAGCTGATTGGGGACTGGACACAAGAATACTATATATTCTAACCACGGATGACAGTTGTAGCTTCCGACTGATGAATACTAGGACAATCAGGTCTTAAATATCTTGTGTTATACCTTTCTTATCTTAAATGTCCGATTTAATATTGAGTTTACCACATTATCATAGACATATAGCGATTTGCGTAGTGCAGAAAATAAACACGATTTTAGGCCGTATGTGTCTTTTACGGGATTTGCGTTTTACATTGCTGTACGTTGTGGTTTCGATAAGCACTTTATTATATCTGACAAGTTGACTAAATGCACATAATCATAATACATGTATATGTTTGCCCCAAACAGGTTGTACCGCGCGAAAAATGGCACTCTTCATTATTAGTCAAGATCACCAAACACAAGTACTTGCCGTTAATGCCATGGCAACCATCATAATAATCGATTCAAGTTCATGATTTCCGTGATCACTGTCACCGGCAAAGTGTTCCATTGCTTCGGCTTGTAATAATCCTTCGGACAATATAACTGAAACACGCTATTTGGGAACAGTTCGATTATTACAAACAAAAACAAAACAAAGTCTTATATGTTAACATGGAGAATGTGGATTTGCTGCCCCCTATAAGAGGAGAAAGAACAAGCATTACGGTTTGTACATTTATTCTAGTAAAACACAATAATACATTTAGAAGGTATTTAATGCGGCCCGCGGAGGTATTTAATGCGGCCCGCGGAGGTATTCAATGCGGCCCGCGGAGGTATTTAATGCGGCCCGTGGAGGTATTCAATGCGGCCCGCGGAGGTATTCAATGCGGCCCGCCGAGGTATTTAACGCGTCCCGCGGAGGTATTCAATGCGGCCCGTGGAGGTATTCAGTGCGGCCCGTGGAGGTATTTAACGCGTCCCGCGGAGGTATTTAACGCGTCCCGCGGAGGTATTCAATGCGGCCCGCGGAGGTATTTAATGCGGCCCGCGGAGGTATTTAATGCGACCCGCGGAGTTATTCAATGCGGCCCGCGGAGGTATTTAATGCGGCCCGCGGAGGTATTCAATGCGGCCCGCGGAGGTATTTAATGCGACCCGCGGAGTTATTCAATGCGCCCGCGGAGTTATTCAATGCGGCCCGCGGAGGTATTTAATGCGTCCCGCGGAGGTATTTAATGCGTCCCGCGGAGGTATTCAATGCGGCCCGCGGAGGTATTCAATGCGGCCCGCGGAGGTATTCAATGCGGCCCGCGGAGGTATTCAATGCGGCCCGCGGAGGTATTCAATGCGGCCCGCGGAGGTATTCAATGCGGCCCGCGGAGGTATTCAATGCGGCCAGCGGAGGTATTCAATGCGGCCCGCGGAGGTATTCAATGCGGCCAGCGGAGGTGTTCAATGCGGCCAGCGGAGGTATTCAGTGCGGCCAGCGGAGGTATTCAATGCGGCCCGCGGAGGTATTCAATGCGGCCAGCGGAGGTATTCAATGCGGCCAGCGGAGGTATTCAATGCGGCCAGCGGAGGTATTCAATGCGGCCAGCGGAGGTATTCAGTGCGGCCAGCGGAGGTATTCAATGCGGCCAGCGGAGGTATTCAGTGCGGCCAGCGGAGGTATTCAATGCGGCCAGCGGAGGTATTCAGTGCGGCCAGCGGAGGTATTCAGTGCGGCCAGCGGAGGTATTCAGTGCGGCCAGCGGAGGTATTCAATGCGGCCAGCGGAGGTATTCAGTGCGGCCAGCGGAGGTATTCAGTGCGGCCAGCGGAGGTATTCAATGCGGCCAGCGGAGGTATTCAATGCGGCCAGCGGAGGTATTCAGTGCGGCCAGCGGAGGTATTCAGTGCGGCCAGCGGAGGTATTCAATGCGGCCAGCGGAGGTATTCAATGCGGCCAGCGGAGGTATTCAGTGCGGCCAGCGGAGGTATTCAATGCGGCCAGCGGAGGTATTCAGTGCGGCCAGCGGAGGTATTCAATGCGGCCAGCGGAGGTATTCAATGCGGCCAGCGGAGGTATTCAGTGCGGCCAGCGGAGGTATTCAGTGCGGCCAGCGGAGGTATTCAGTGCGGCCAGCGGAGGTATTCAATGCGGCCAGCGGAGGTATTCAGTGCGGCCAGCGGAGGTGTTCAGTGCGGCCAGCGGAGGTGTTCAATGCGGCCAGCGGAGGTGTTCAGTGCGGCCAGCGGAGGTATTCAGTGCGGCCAGCGGAGGTATTCAATGCGGCCAGCGGAGGTATTCAGTGCGGCCAGCGGAGGTATTCAATGCGGCCAGCGGAGGTATTCAGTGCGGCCAGCGGAGGTATTCAGTGCGGCCAGCGGAGGTGTTCAATGCGGCCAGCGGAGGTGTTCAGTGCGGCCAGCGGAGGTATTCAGTGCGGCCAGCGGAGGTATTCAATGCGGCCAGCGGAGGTATTCAATGCGGCCAGCGGAGGTATTCAGTGCGGCCAGCGGAGGTATTCAGTGCGGCCAGCGGAGGTATTCAATGCGGCCAGCGGAGGTATTCAGTGCGTCCCGTGGAGGTATTTAATGCGGCCCGCGGAGGTGTTCAATGCGGCCCGCGGAGGTATTCAATGCGGCCCGCGGAGGTATTTAATGCGGCCCGCGGAGGTATTCAATGCGGCCCGTGGAGGTATTCAATGCGGCCCGCGGAGGTATTTAATGCGGCCCGCGGAGGTGTTCAATGCGGCCAGCGGAGGTATTCAATGCGGCCCGCGGAGGTATTCAATGCGGCCAGCGGAGGTATTCAATGCGGCCAGCGGAGGTATTCAATGCGGCCAGCGGAGGTATTCAATGCGGCCCGCGGAGGTGTTCAATGCGGCCCGCGGAGGTATTCAGTGCGTCCCGTGGAGGTATTTAATGCGGCCCGCGGAGGTGTTCAATGCGGCCCGCGGAGGTATTCAATGCGGCCCGTGGAGGTATTTAATGCGGCCCGCGGAGGTGTTCAATGCGGCCCGCGGAGGTATTCAATGCGTCCCGTGGAGGTATTTAATGCGGCCCGCGGAGGTGTTCAATGCGGCCCGCGGAGGTATTCAATGCGGCCCGCGGATGTATTTAATGCGGCCCGCCGAGGTATTTAATGCGGCCCGCCGTGGTATTTAATGCGGCCCGCCGAGGTATTTAGTGCGGCCCGCCGAGGTACAAGCACGTGAACTGCATGGAATAGTACTGTGGCATCCACATTTTATTAGACGTAGTACCATATCTGGGACTAGTTCGACTTCATCAGGGAGGGTGACTGGTTGAAGGGACTTGTTTTGGTCATCTTTTACCTAGCCATATTCAATTGAGTCCAACTCGGGTGGATTCTGCGCTTCCAGTGACTGCCATACCAAAGCTCTTTTAACATTTTCTTAGAATGCCTTAGTTGTTGGTGGCAAGGTGCAAATCTTCGGTGTTGATGCCTGTTTTTGACAACCATACCTTTAACCTTGTCTCTGACATTGTACTACAGTTTGTTTGTTCATAGCACGCGTAAATGAAGGAGGTAGCCTGTTGAATAACAGATTCCATAGAATGCCCTGGTGCACCCAACAAGTTAAGTGAGTGCCCCGATCGAAGTGTTTTGAGTACAGTGGCCTTTCCAGTTCCAAAATAGGAGCCAACGGTATCACAGCCAGAAAGTGCATGTGCTGGGAGTATTCCTTCGACTATCTCAGAATGCTTCTGCACAGTTTTGCCTATATCAACCACCGTCCTTCCTTTGATGGGGGACTCCATCAATACAACATTCTTGAGATTTGCCATGTGATGATAATGCAGCAACAGTACAAAGACGTCAGTGTCATCCGCAACAACAGTGATTTTGCTTTCTACATTTTCCGCGGCACAACTCAAAACCTGCTGGACAATGACGTTATCTGCTTCTTCGTGTGATGTTGCCAGATCTGCCCGTGACATGACAACCCCACCTTCACTGATTTCGTTTGGCACCGGATCTGCTCCTGTTACCACTAACTTGTGACGTTGTATGTTGTCCTCGAGAAACTTCTTATCCTGGACTAGATCATCAACTATCAATTGCATCAGTTCCTTCTTGTTTTTGGAAGACGCTAATAGAATCTTCTGCGCTGGAAGTTTACTGTTGACTTGCAAATGATGAACCCTACTGACACCAGTTGCCCTAGATCCTCTGGTAACACTCTTTGTGCTGACATCATAGTATCTGTCAAATATCAGATACACGTCCTCGACCCGTAACCTTTTTCCAATGGCATATTTGAAGTTCGCTATATAGTCATTGACGGACCCACCAGCAGGCCAAGGAACTACCCAGAGTATTGCTGAGCCATCGATCACAATAACATTTGCACCACCAGCAATTCTATCAGACACCTCAACTTGGAGAATTTTCTTCAAGGTAGATTTCCATTTCGCAATCCTCATATCTCCAGTATCATCAAACATGGACGTTGTAACTGGCGCAATTTCATGACCAAGCACAACCTTCAAGAAAATGTCCCGCCCACTAACCTGTAGGCCAATCACCCTTGAATAAATGAAATTGGTATCAAATACTTTCACAGCTCCGACCTTCAAATGCTTCCTTGCATGATCCATAGTAACAACCTTCTTCGTGATGGCTTTATAAAGTCCCTGCGGTAACCGACTTTCGAAAACTTTCATTTGTTCAGTTCCAATTGTGACAGCAATGACTTCAGTTGAACCAGTCTGGCCGCTAACTACATTGACTGCACCATTGGGGTGTGCCGCAGAATCTAAAGGATTACTGCAAGTGTCGAGTTTTTGTCTGATTCCATCTCGGTCTCTCTTGTATTCAGCGATCCTGGCTTTTGCCTCTTCTTTGTGTGTTGTCACCACCTTGCTTTGAGTGTCCTCATCCGTCATGTCATCCAGATCAGAGTCCAACCTGCTGCATGCATGCAGACTAAGGGCCCATACCTTCAGCGTTTCTGGCTTAAGCGTGATGCCAACTATTCCCCCAGGAGCATGCCCATACCGCATGAAGGTCGTCTCAAACATCATATCGTTCCAGATGCCATTCCATAAGCCAGCAGAATAGTGCATGATATGCTCACCCTTCATGAAGTGTGACAACACCTCTTGTGGTAGCCGTTCTATCTCACGAAGGTAGCACAACCCATATCTCGCATAGTTCACATGCCCCGCAGCAAAGAAGTATGGTAGCATTTGCTTGTAGGTTGCCAGATGAAGTGGCCAGTCACCTTCGCGCTCAGCCCGTACGAACATCGTGGTGAGCAGAACAGGTTTTATCAAGACATTCGGTTTCGAGAATTTGCATGAGGTCACCACTGCGATGTAGTGGTTTATCCTGAATGATTCCGCGAAGTGCCTCTTCAGCTACCATTCGTAACGCTCTGACGTTCTGGGGAAACTTTTTTCCAGTGAGCATTTTCGACACACCGCCAAACACACAGGACATTATATGTGACAGACCGGTATCAGCCATCAGTGTTCCGATAGATCCAATGAAGCCCAACCGTAGAATAACATTTGAGAACCTTTCTAGATAAGTCCACTGAACTTCTAGAGCGACCCTGTACAAATGCAGATCACAAGTAAAAACTACTGATACAGATAGACGTGTCTCCAAAATACCCAGTGATAGACACCTTCACGACTAATTTGGAGTAAATAGTTAAGGAGATATGCCGGTTTTAATGTTACGGCGGCCATCTTGGAAATTACCATTATGTAATATGATATTAACATAATACTTAGTTCTAATGGATAGCTTGACCCATAAAACCTAGGTATAGAGACAAAAATCACCTTCCTATGATGAACAGGTAGGGAGTTATGGTCATTTATATGTAATGGTGGCCATCTTGGACGCCATCTTGAATTTCTCAAATTGCTCAAGGGTGACAACATGTCATCAAGCAGTTTCTGAAAATAGAGACCCTTGGCTACCAAAATCAACAGTAAAAACCTTAATACAACAATGCAAGGTTAAGGGAAAAAATGGCAGTTGGCTCCCAGACTAATAAGATTAGGATAGAAAATAAATATTTAACAAGATTTAACAAGATTTAACAAGATTGCCACCTAGAGATTCAACTCTAGATGGCAGGTGGACTAGGAAGCCATTTGGCTTATCGAGAGTCCAACCTATCTATCTAAGTATACCCCGCCCGTCTTAGGTATATGTCGATTTTATTTTTAAATATATTAACACTACTAGCACCTACACAATCAGCTGATAATATGTTCCATTCGTTTACTGTTCTTTGTGAAAATGAAAATTTTCTAATATCTAGTCTACACTGCTTCTTTGCTAATGTAACTCCATGTCCTCTAGTCCTTCTCTTCATTGACTGTAAAAAAATATTTCTGTCAATATTTTCATATCCATTCAATATTTTAAACACCTCAATCTGATCTCCTCTCAATCTTCTGGTTTCTAGTGTTGTTAAACCACATTCTTTTAGACGCATTTCATAACTAATATTCCTGAGTTTTGGTATCATTTTGGTTGCTCTCCTTTGTACTCTTTCTAGCATATCAATATCCTTCTTGCGATATGGCCTCCATGCTTGTATACAATATTCTAAGTGAGGCCTAACTATTGTTTTATACAGCGGTATTATTAGTTCTTTTTTTCTTTGTACACTATATTTCGCCTAATTAATCCAAGAATTTGGTTTCCCTTCGCTGCTGCAATTCCACACTGCTCTGATACCTTCATGTCAGCACTAATAGTTAACCCTAAGTCCTTTTCCTTTAAGGTAGTATTTAATACAGTATCACCCATTGTATATTGTGCATCTTCATTCCCATGTCCTGTGTGAAGGCACTTACACTTTTCAAAATTAAACAGCATTTGCCACTTCTCAGACCATTCTATCAACTTATTAAGATCATCTTGTAAATGCTGTCTATCTGCATCACTTTTAATTTTCCTAAACACTTTTGTGTCGTCCGCAAACTTCAACACCTTGCTTGTTATGTCATCATCCAAATCATTGATATATATTAAGAATAAAATAGGTCCCAGTACTGATCCCTGCGGTACTCCACTCAAAACCGCTTTCCAGTTTGAAACCTCCCCATCAACAACTACTCTTTGTCTTCTATCAATAAGCCATTTTTCTATCCAGTTGATCATTCCATTTCCTATGCCATGGGCCTTTAGTTTAAGTAGTAGTCTTTGGTGTGGCACTTTGTCAAAGGCTTTTTTAAAATCTAAGTAGATTATATCTACTGGTGATCCCTCATCTAGCCACTTTGTGACATCTTCCAAAAAACATAACATATTTGTTAAGCATGACCTCGCTTTTAAAAACCCATGTTGAGATGGGTTTATCAATTTATTTTTAACAAGAAAATCAACCAGGTGATCTTTAATTAGTCTTTCTAATAGTTTGCAAATCACCGATGTTAAACTCACTGGTCTATAGTTCTCTGACTTGTTTCTCGAACCTTTTTAAATAATGGTATAATGTTTGCTTCTTTCCATTCTAACGGAACTATTCCCTCCTCTAATGACAAATTGAACACTGTTGCAAGCGGTATGCTGATTTGTTCTACAATTTCCAATAGTAATTTGGGAGGAATCCCATCCACTCCAGGTGATTTATTATCCTTCATACCTCTTATTTTCCTAGCTACCATTGTTGGGGTTACAATTAGTTGTCCTAAATAGTCAAACTCTCTTCCTTCGAACTTAGTCTCAAGTACTGGTAATATACTAATATCTTCCCTGGTAAACACCGAACTAAAGTACTCATTTAGGTTTTCTGCCATTAAGAATCCCTCTGTTATTATGTTTCCATCACTACCTTCTAGAGGACCGACCTTATCCTGAACTTTCTGTTTACTTCGAACATACGCATAAAAACTCTTGCTGTCATGTTTTATATTAAAAGCTATTTTTTGTTCGTAGCTTCTCTTTGAATTTCTAATTTCAGCTGTAGCTTGATTAAGTGCTTCTTTATAAATGCTATAGTCTTCTTCACTTCCGGTATGTCTATATGTCTTCCACATCATTTGCTTGTACTTGATTTTTCTAATGGCTTCCTTCGATAAGTGTTTCTTCTTTTGACCGTTTCCCTGTTTTTTCAAGGGGACAAATTTGTCAACGACGCAGTCAATTTCACTCTTTAAAATATTCCAGCATTCTGTTGCTGTCTTATTCTTCAGTGTGTTATTCCAGTCTATCTTTGCTAAATATTCCCTCATGTCCTTATATCTTCCTTTGTGAAAATTTTTCCTGTACCTTATTTTTCTATTCCGTTCTCCCTTTACTTTGATGATAAAATGTATCTGGTTGTGATCACTACACCCAGTGGCTCACATATCTTGACATTATCAACAAATTCCTTCTGTGAGCTCAATACTATGTCTAACACGTTCTCGCCCCTGGTTGCTTCTAACACATGTTGAGAAAGGAAACTATCTTGTACTAAATTTAAAAACTCTTGATCCTCTCCCGGTACTCTGTAGAGATGTCCACTGTATATGCCATGGTTAAAATCCCCCATAATAATACAGTCCTGTTTACTCACTTCTTTGATAGCGTTATGTATTTTTTCATTCTCTTCCATGCTTATGTTTGGACTCCGATACACTAACCCAACAGTTAATGTTGACTTTCCTGTAACTATGTTACACCAGACAGCTTCTTCACATTCTGCTTCTTTTTCTAATTTTATTTCATAAGCTTGGATGGATTCTTTAATATATAAAATAACTCCTCCTCCCCTTCTTCCTAATCTATCTTTCCTAAACATTACATACCCTGTCATTCCTAATTCGGCATCGGATATATCGGGTGTAGCCCAAGATTCAGTTATACCTATTATATGAGGGTCAATATCTTCTACCATATTGTTTAGATCATTTCTTTTGTTTACTATGCTCCTTGCATTTAAACAAACACATTTATAACCAAATTCTGTAGGGCTTTCCAGGCTGTTCTTTGCTGATGTCTTTTTGCTATCTTTATCTATGCCTCTAGTATTTGGCTTCTCTGTGTATCCCCCCTGCGAAACTAGTTTAAAAAGTTGCAACCTGTTCCATTATTCATCGATCGAAGAAGGTTCTCGGAGAACACTGCTGCGCCCTTTCCGCTTAGATGGAGGCCATCTCTCATAAACATATCTTCTTTACCAACAAAATATCCCCAGAAATCTACAAATCCAACTCCTTCTTCTTCACACATCTGCTCTAATAGTCCGTTAATTGCCATCCTCTTGCAATTTCTAAATGTTGTTCCCTTCCCCCATCACTGGCAAGATTCCCGAGAGTATGATCTGCTCAACTCTCGTCTTCTTCAGTGTCTCTACCAACTCTCTGTATCTCTTTACTATCCTGGTTGTTCCATCCCTGTCTGCATTGTTCGTCCCTACGTGTACTAATATAGACCCCCTTGGCCATGCCCCAATACGTTCTCTACCCGTTCAGTCACATGCTCTATCCTAGCCCCCGGAAGACAAACAACAACGTCTTCTCCTTTGTTTAATGTCCTGTCTGTTTTTCGCAAAATGGAGTCTCCCATAAATACCCTTTCTGTTCTCAATGCCCCCTCGATCACTGCTTCAGAGTAGCTCCTCCGTTTTGCATCTCCCTGGTTGCTGACTTTTCCCCCTGCCGCTTTCTCTGTTGTTCCTTTCTTTCCGGTCTCTTTTCTTCCTGTCATCGTCCTTGTTATTGACTTCCGTTTGGTCACATCACCTCTCATTTCCTTTCTTCCATTCGTCTTACCTCCTGTCGCATCTACTTCTCTCATCTCCTGTCCCCTTGTCCCTCCCTCCTTCTCTATTGTCACTTTCTCCCCTGTCACCTTCCTGCATGTCATGTTTCCTGTTGTTCTTTCTCCATTTGTTGTCCTTGCAATCACCCTCCCTCCACTCTGCATCCCCTTCACAATATCCGTTAGCCTAGCTAACTCTGCTGTCAGACAGTCCACTTTCCAACACCCTAAACATTGGAACGTAAACCCTTCCTCCGTTGTCTCTGACCAAGTTTTTCCGCACCCCGATACGGCAAAATCCACCAAGCTGTGGCAGTGGTTACACACCAAGTGCCTCCTTGCCTTCACTTGCCGCTTGCCAGGTGCCATATTACGATTTGTCAAAATCAATTCTTAGTTTAAACCAACAATATTATGTAATATGTTATTATGCCACCGAGCCCATATTCGAGAATACGGAACTAGACCCGAAAGTTTGTTGTTCAGACCATGGACGTTTAAATATATCGGAGTAATTTATATGTATATATACTTAACAAAAAACTGCATCAATTTGGGTCTCCTCTGTCGCTGTCGACCTAGACGACTTGACACTCGCGTCACAATATTTCGGGTCCAACTCACAATACCGGTCAGAAGCATTGTTTATGGGCCGGCCGACTGGGGATAATTCGGGTCATCGTTACCGGGAACCCACCGTAGAAGTGTTTACAGTGGCACAGGCTGTCTGCAGTGTCCACGCCGAGATGAAATGATCTCAAACTGAGACAGTAAAATTAGCCCGTCTACTCCACATGTCAAGGTCAGTGGTCGCGTCCAAAAGTCGTACGTTGTCTTGTCATTCTGCCAACTGATTATAATCTGATGGGGGCAGCGGCGGGTAGCCTTGCATTGTCAACAGGAGCCGTGGTGTTTGACTGACGTCTTCTTTCAGCAGGCGGAGTTCGTCGAGCAAGCACGAAAATGGAAAAACAACTGAGGCGGAAAGACCACGCAGAGAGGGATCAGTGGAGGGAATCTACAGTGGGAGATGTAGAATACAAAGCAACCGCGACCCTTCCGTTTTATGAATTCCAACAAGTAGCACGCGCATCCCGTGATCTGTCGCCTAGCGAAATGGTCAACAACTCATAACAATGGTTGTACTTAAAACAACGCCTGGTCTGTAAGAGCGAGGGAGGGAGAGAGGGAGGGAGAGGCAGAGGGAGAGACTCTGTCTGCTTCCCTAGCAGTACAGCTTACTTTTTCCCCCGGATATGGAAACTATGTGTAGAATATGTAATATGTATGCTTACTGGTTTAGAAACTAGGAATCTAGTGACTACCACAATAACCATACATTGTCAGATCATACAAAGTCTGCAGAGTGGATACACATCGTCACCACTACCACTGTGACACCACCCTATTCGTGTCATCAAGACAACAACACTGACAACAACAACACATAATCCACATTTCACTATACATTCTTTATTGGTGGATGAATCCTAGTTATCTTAATCCTGGTACAGTGGTGACAACAGGCAAGACCTGAAAATGCCTCTTTTAGGTGTGTACTCATGAACGTTGAAGTCACAGCAAGTGTTCCAGCAACGGAGTGAAACAGTTAGTGGTCCCAGCAGTAACAATGTAGCCACGTTCTGGTAAAGTAAGTTCTACAGCAATGATCAGAAGCAACATCTACGGTATGGTCATATACCTCTGACCCACGTGCCCTGAGTTTGTATGTACTTTGGTGAATCCAGATACAAAACCCTGAAAATACTTAACTCAAGTGACAACTGTCACATCTTTGTCACAACTATATCAAAAATTGTGTAAAATGCCCGACATTTGGCGGACACTAAAACGTAGAAACTGCCAGTGTCTGTCCACACAGGACGACTTGCAACATCCTTGAATAAGAAACACTCAGCATGCAGTCTGTAACATTTACCGACGGCAATGCACAACAATTCTCATTGTAGGTTGGGATTTCAGTAAATAAAATCCCAAAGTTGTCCAAATTTTTCGACCTCAATGTCCATCAAAATTAACATTGTCAAACGTTGGGTTAAATCATCATTTTAGCCACATTTATTTTGGGTTCTGTCAGATATCGTCACTAGGAACCAGACAGACCAACCAATCATTCTAATTATAATATTTTCACTTTCAAAGTTGAAAACTTCTTTAAAATTCCTTTATCAAACTTTTATTGCCATAACACATATTTTCAAAATAAATATATTGATGAAAACATCTAGGATAGCACAGAGTGCAATAACGTGTGATAAGAGTTACCTCTGACAATCGTCGTACATTCCCTTCGAGTGTGTTGTTGAGAAGAATGATATCACAGTCATATATGCACTGTTTATACCGTACAGGTCATGTTAACCATTTACATAAATTCAACATGATCCGATTATATATAATATGCAGTCGCAGTAGTTACAAATCTAAAATCACTTCTTTGCAAGACAATTCATCCAATAAATAATGTGTACATATTAAAAATAATAAACCTTTCTGATAAATTGAAACATTACAAAAACAGCGATACAAAGGATATGCATTTGTTTGAAAAGCAAAAATAAATTGAGCAGACTTTGGTAAATGCACACACTGACATGCAAACACACACACGACTCAAGTAAAACAGCAAACAATGCGTTCTTCAGATTATAATATAACATGCTATCTACACATTATGCATCAAGGCCACAACTAATTTATGTACACATTACACGTCCATGACAAACCACAAGTTTCATGATTCGGCATGACAAAAATAATCTCATACGTCATTTCATGATTTAGTGATACAAATTTGTCTACGATATTGACATTTTCTAAGGTCGCTCACCAGGTACAAATACCTGCTAAAATTAGGTTAAGAAAGTAGACATCCTGTCTACAGGTAGTAGACACACTGGTAAGACACCTACTGAAGCAATATTAGTGATATGTCATTGATTCTTATCAATAAACTGTTAATTTGTCAACAAGGAAATACTGAGATTTTTTTACCCAAGAACGTACTTTAGGATTACATTTAAAATACAATAACATCTTTAAATTAGATGTTAGTACATTAATAACATCAGTTATACAAGTTACTGTCATAAATGTGTTACAAATATGATCCTTGCAGGAATTCAACTGTGGGACTTTAAATATATTTACTTCCTGTGGCGAATTACTGACATTATGCATTATTGCGTAGTATACGCCTTTAGAGGACTAAACATAATGTTGCTGCCCAGAACCAGTCATATGTACTAAACACTTTCAACACATCCTGCTATGTCCCGCATTTAACCGACTGTTTCACCTTAAATACATTGTGATCTCATTGTAAGACACAAATCAGTGCCATAAAGACACAATATGGACAATGAAGATCTTAATTAGACATTACACACTGGTAGCAAAATAAAGTACGCTTTGAAATAGAATTAGGGCAAACTTTGTATTTATACTGACATTTCTGTTTGTATTTGAAATTTTTGCTTTTGATCCTGAGAAGTGTATCTTATTCCCTCCCAACTTGTCGCCAATAATGCCTCAAGATGACTTGCTAGACTGTGCACAGATAATACATAAAGAAATATAAACATCGATGGCATCTGTAAGGCATAGACACAAGTTTTATCGCGATCTTATCTCCTTTCTCATTTCGTCAACAATCCCAGACCTGCGTGAAAACAACCAGGGCAAATGGGAATAAAAATTGTGGACGGCACAGAACATATCCAAAAATAACACGACCGATAAAACGGGACTACTATAAACATTAAGTAGCAAATACCGGGAATCAACTCTATGCATAGAAGGACGATAGAGAGACAATGATACCAAAATAGAAAGATCAAATGTTCACCAATGCGGATGGTGGGGTGACATGTTCTGAACATCTAACGGATGTTCGCAAAAGTTCACAAAGTTTCAAAACGTGCACAATGCGGTGGGCAAGTAACCTGGCTATAGTGGCTCCACCTAGCGAATGAAGCAATGTTGGATTGTAGTAATCTCGTTCAAGTGCCACACTACATACGGGTCAAGTTGTTACAAAGTGCAGCATACAATCCATAGAACCACTCTGTCTGTCACTCTTTAGATCCTGACAGGTCTGTTCACTTGAACACGATCTTGGCTACTCAGAAATATCTTAGCCACTTCACAATTCATGCATAAGGATCTTTCACAAGCGTCCACCACTGTCAGGTACTCATCCATAGAAGTGAGTGAACTCATCCATAGAAGTGAGTGAACTCATCCATAGAAGTGAGTGAACTCATCCATAGAAGTGAGTGAACTCATCCATAGAAGTGATTGAACTCATCCATAGAAGTGAGTGAACTCATCCATAGAAGTGAGTGAACTCATCCATAGAAGTGATTGAACTCATCCATAGAAGTGAGTGAACTCATCCATAGAAGTGAGTGAACTCATCCATAGAAGTGATTGAACTCATCCATAGAAGTGAGTGAACTCATCCATAGAAGTGAGTGAACTCATCCATAGACGTGAGTGAACTCATCCATAGAAGTGTGAGAACTCATCCATAGAAGTGAGCGAACTCATCCATAGAAGTGAGTGAACTCATCGATAGAAGTGAGCGAACTCATCGATAGAAGTGAGCGAACTCATCGATATAAGTGAGTGAACTCATCCATAGAAGTGAGTGAACTCATCCATAGAAGTGAGTGAACTCATCTATAGATGTGATGAGTGAACTCATCCATAGAAGTGAATGAACTCATCCATAGAAGTGAGTGAACTCATCCATAGAAGTGATTGAACTCATCCATAGAAGTGAGTGAACTCATCCATAGAAGTGAGTGAACTCATCCATAGAAGTGAGTGAACTCATCCATAGAAGTGATTGAACTCATCCATAGAAGTGAGTGAACTCATCCATAGAAGTGAGTGAACTCAGGCAATGTGGGGAGAATGAACTTGCCCAAGGTTCGACATAGCAGCACCTGATTCTAACCTGGGTTACTTCGACTGAGAGTGCACGGCTCCAGTCACTGAGCCACCAGGTTGAGCGAAAGACAAACTGAACCAAAGTGGTTTGTTTGACTTTGCTAACTCAAGAGACCACCCAGAAGACTAGATGTGACGATAACGCAATGGAGCAGTTGACAGGATGAAGACGACAGGTTGGCGCTGACGACGAAGTCTGGTGAGATGGAAGACCAAAGACTTGGACACTGCTGCCAGCATTATTCCTGCATCACATGGGAAATGGCTGTTTGCATAGTTAACGAGACGCCGCTCATTTTGGTGTTGGTTGCCTCGTCTTGTTCCCCTCTCGCATTCTCCCGGCCTCTATTCATACTGTGGCAAATGTGTGAATCTGCAAGAGAAATGGTATTTCATAAATGGCTGTAAATATTATAACCCCAGTATACAGTGTCTGGCAGTGTTCACCCTTGTACGTGTAAAGGAGAGTTCTGACACAGAGTGGTACCAGTCCTTGTTAGTTACAGGCAAATCTATTACTCCAAATACCAGCTCAACTTCTCCTGGAAGTATTAAGCCACACTGCAATTTTAGCATTCGTTATACGGATGAGTGATTTGGAGCAAGTAACATGAATGAAACCACCAATGTATCAAAATGTCTGTAATATTACCTACATGGTTGTAAATGTACAAAAAAAAAATCGGTCCGTGGTGAATGAGTTAAGACATTTTTAGAATATTATCACAGAAGTCGACTACAAAGTAACTAATGTAGCATTGTTTACCTCTTTTTGAAGTCTTCGTCTTTCTCTGAGAACTGTGGCACAGGCATGCTGGAGTACTTGAGGGACAGACGGTCTCCCACCTCATCTATAATGGCCAACGCCTACAACACACTCATCATCGTCAATACTAGTCATTACACCTGTACGACCGTCTCCAGCATTCATGTGAAAGCAAAGTGACAAGTGTAGGTACAGTCAGGATTCTCGCACAGATGTAGTCAAAATGAAACAAGACATATACAGATTTGTTTCACATAAATCAAATGGAGAAAGGACTTGATGCCGAATCAAATCAATGGGTGCCGAATAAGAATTGTTATATAAGTGACATACAGACACAGGAGGCAACTTTTGTCAGACGTACCTTGTCAATCATCTCCTTGGTGTGCGAGGCAGACAGACAGAAGCGAGCTCGGGACTCGATGATGGGTGTCGCAGGGAAGCCAACGACTACAGTAGCCAGGCCACGCTGAAGACACTCGCGACTGAACGCCCTGCACAAGCCACAGTCACAGTCAACCTCATGTCAAGTCAGTGCACTAGTGCATTTAAAAATGTCAATACCAGTTTTTCGTGAATTCTCAAAATTTTACGGCAAATGTAATATTTGTCAACACCTTTTTAAACACACACAACATCAAAACAAAAAAATGCAAAATTGCCTCTTCGCCATCTTGCAGGATCCTACATAAGATAACAAGACCAACTTACGCTATCTTAGCAGGGCAGTAGAGCAGGACTGGAACCACGGGTGAGTCCTTGTTGCCAAAGATGATGAAGCCCATCTCGTGGAGACGACGTCGGAAGTAGCGGCAATTCCACGCCAGTTGACCCCGTCGTTTGCTTCCTGAATGGGCCAATATAACAATAGCACATCAGCTCTCTTTGCCGTAAACACGGCCACTTTGCCATTTGGAAGCAATTTAAATAATAAACATTAATACATAATTTAAATACAGGAACAAATAAGATGTTTACAATAATATGGAATATAAATAACATTAAAATATGATTTATATACAGGCCTAAAATAAATGCTAAAAATCAAGTTATTGCAGTGGACCTATGTAATTTGGACACTTTTGTGTCTAGTATAGGACACAACAACTTTCCCTGATAAATGAATAACGCATGTAATAAACGTATTAACATAATACAATTGTGTTGCTGTGAAATGATGCCTGGGTGTTGAGGTTTCTGGATTATCTGAGTCTGGATCAACAAATTCCCATTGCACAAAATTTACTTCAATGACGCAAAGACATTTGTACAGTGGAATCTAACTTTATCAACTGACAAATTAATAAAACAATTCTGAAAAAAAGGTCAGCCTGTATCAGTCTGATGTACTTGTTCTGAGACTAGTCACTAAATATAATGATCAAAGTTAATTCTTTTGATAATTTGAACATGTTTACTGTTACTAGAAAGACACCGTACCATCGTCCGTGCCATCTAACCCCATGATGATCTTCGTAGAGGTGATTATTTGCTGTGCCACAGGTGCCGGCATGCTAGTGGCGTAGCAGGCACTGTGGGACCGGTGACGCACGTAGTCAACCAATGTCTGCATGGAGACATCGCAAGAACATTAAACTAGTGTTAAATGCATGTACTATTATTACAATTACCATAGAGAATGTGTACACTTCTACACTTATGTTCTACCTGTGGAGCAGTGTACATCTGCTCTGTGGCACATAACAGAGCCACACTGGACTTTTCTATATTTGTTCGTCTGCTGATGTACCAACCGAGTTAGTACATCAGAAAACAATATGCAGAAATTATTAACTTACATGTTGATAAAATATCTTGCTAGAAAGCCTTTTTCTTATGTGAGACAACTCGCCAGATGTCACCACTGTACGTGGTGACTCCTGTCTTAGCAGCATTGTGTCTTAATGGTAGTCTCCCCGGACTACTTACTATTTAGGTTATCAGTGTGAATATGTATAACAAGGTCTGGGTTCTAAAGCAGTGGTTTGTTGTTCTGTCGATGGGTGCAAGCTTATATAAGTATACAAAAGCACTGTGAAGTCTGCAATGATATAGCAGGTGAAACATTACATTTTCTGTTGTCTCCATTAGTCGAAAAAGCATTGTGTATCACAATAGATGTCTCATTATAAAATATGTTGTGTACATTTATTATGGCATGCTTAACATATGGAATATCGAGCCCAACACTGACTTGGGGATTCACAAGATGCAAAATTATCTACAAGTCAACTTAACACACTGACTGGTGCATTCATTAATGCATGCTCTCAGTAAGTTATTCGTGTGTCTGGCCGACTTGCCTTGGTGCCTGCAATGTATCCACCAGCCGCCCCGAAGCTCTTTGTGAAGGTGCCCATGAGGATGTCAACATCCTTAGGGTCACAGCCGAAGTAGTCGACCACTCCACGGCCATTGGGGCCCAGAGCCCCGATGCTGTGAGCCTCATCCAGGAACAAGTATGCCTTGTACTTCTTCTTCAGCGCAATCACCTCAGGCAGCATCACTATGGACCCCTCCATGCTGCAGACACACGGACAAGTACAACTCTCTCTCTCTCTCTGTCTATATATATATAATCTATAACATCTATGTTAGAAATATATATATATATATATATATATCAAATTATGACCTAGAACAGAGCATGTATAACTAGGACAGATTAACCAGTGTCAATTGTACAGAAAGATATTCAAAAACAAAAAGAGCATGGAATGAGCAGGCTGTGACAGGAAGCTACAACAGTTATAGGACAAGACATGTGTATGTTAGAAATATACGAGAAAATACTTCACACAGTGAGATTAGAGACATTATTAAATATTTCTTGTGCATCGTAGCAGTGCCCTAATGTATGTATATGCCAGATTTGAAAAACAGATCCTCAATGGTTTCTGAGATATGGGAGCTAATGGCACATGGTGGACACAGAGTGATGCCACAAGTCCATCAAACCTTTGGCCCATGGAACTATAAATGACACAGAGTGGTGCCACAAGTCCATCAAACCTTTGGCCCATGGAACTATAAATGACACAGAGTGATGCCACAAGTCCATCAAACCTTTGGCCCATGGAACTATAAATGACACAGAGTGATGCCACAAGTCCATCAAACCTTTGGCCCATGGAACTATAAATGACACACAGTGATGCCACAAGTCCATCAAACCTTTGGCCCGTGGAACTATAAATGACACACAGTGATGCCACAAATCCATCAAACCTTTGGCCCGTGGAACTATAAAGGACACAGAGTGATGCCACAAGTCCATCAAACCTTTGGCCCGTGGAACTATAAATGACACACAGTGATGCCACAAATCCATCAAACCTTTGGCCCATGGAACTATAAAGGACACAGAGTGATGCCACAAGTCCATCAAACCTTTGGCCCATGGAACTATAAATGACACCAACAATAACCGAGACGGAGTACATCGACCTACTCATCACACCACCTAGTGTACAGAAGGAAATACCAAACAATTCTTTAAGAAGTCTATCGCTGCAAGGAAACTACACTTGCGATAACAAGAACATAGGTACTCAATTTAACAAGCACATTATATTGTGTACCACAACGCCAGCCAGAATCACTTTTACTGTACTTTTGTTTATTTAATGGCATCTGTTCATAAAACATTTCAGTGAAGCCTACCAATTCACGCAGCAAATGACGATAAAGCAAAACTACTACAGCTGCAGCCAACTCCTGGCTAGAGACAGACTGGACTCACCTGTAGATTCCTTCCACAAGGATGAGGATCTTGCGGTAAGGACGATGGGTCCTCGCCTGACCATAGATGACCGCGTCCCGCAACTTCTGCTCCAGGTCAGCCACATCTGTGACAAAACATTTCAAATAACTACCACCAACTAAACACACTTAAGATTATTAGAATCTGACGAGGACATGATAATTTGGGTTCCAGAGTATTTAAGTTAACATATTTTTCCTATTATGTGTATTGGTAGTTACTTTTTATAGAGTAAAACTCATGCAACGTCACAAAATCATCATGGTGCTTTATTAAAATTTAAACATAATTTAGAACAGCAAAATATTCAAATCATTGGAAGACATTTATTTTGGTTCATACACTTTTTATTGTATTTTCCTACAAAAAGTTAATTTTCCAATAAATTCACAAGGAAACTTATGAAAGGGCACAAATAAATGACATTCTGCTACTACAAGTTAGTATGTCATCACATACATGGATGACTCTCTGGAGATCAGTGGGTGTATGACCAGAACACTCACCGCCATGTTTGAACACCTTTATAGTTGCCCCCGACAACCGAGCACCAAGGACGAGAGAGGCATGGTTGAGTTCATCACTCAGAACTAAACATCCCTGAGAAGATAACACCGCCGATTCATTGAGGCATCAGTAACTATTTTGACACGATATAATCAACTCAACTGAACGCTGCTACAAAAAACTGCCTTTCCTTTTGTCATCTCCAATCGCAATCACATTATTTTCTGGTAGTAGTCAGAGTTATGCAACTGGAAACGTTTCAAATGCACAGGATTAAATTTAAATATACATCACCAAAAGGGCTAAATATGCAAATTGTCACATACATTCCCGTCTCTTTACAACAGCGTCACTTGGTGACAAAGTGTGTTACACATATTTACCAATTAATTGATTCTGAAGAACTATGAGTATTGAATACAAACATGGACTTACAAAAGTTTTTACAAATAGGTCAAATTAGCTTACTGATTTTGCTTACCATATTTTGAAATGGAAGTTGTGGTGATATGACGTAGATCAGCAAGAAGAACAGAAGGGAAAGAGAGGAAGGCCAGTGGATGGGACTCATGGAAGAGTCTTTCACCTACCTTGTTCACAAATATCGGAATATTCATCGAGTTGGTTGCAAAGCCCATGCCAAACGTCATACAATCCTCAACGCCAAGGAAGTTGGCCAGGAGCTCCTCCAACTCTGTGTGTATGTCCATATTGCCTACAACATGTGAAAACAAGAGACTAATAACACTGCCTACCCTAAAACTAAACTCATCTTCATCATTAGTTGCATTAGTTCTAAATTAAGGTGACTGATTATTACACTATCTCGTCAATACGTACATAAATTGTTTACATAACTGTTTTTTTTTTAAATTGGTTGGTGTAGTAGAATTTGATGCTTAGTTTTACTCCAGCTGCTGGTAAATAAATTACGGATATCATGTGTGATGTAATAATTAGTATAGCAATATGAATCAATATTTTTTTTGTTAATTGTCAAATTGATTGATGACAACAAAACAACAACAGTAATTAATATTTACAACGGACAGATTACTACTTGATCTAAGAAAGAAAAAAATTTGTATATGTATTAACTGTGGAACGATCTACTGGACAGTCTGCGCCTAATAGATTTACTTGAACTTTTTAACACATCTTTTTAAGGCCGCATTTGTAAACTACTTGTAGGGTATTTTATAATGAATTTATTTTAACTGTAATTATAGTTTTGCATTATTTTTACTTTCTTTATTATTGAGTTATTAATATATTTTATTATTTATTTATAATTTTATCTATTTATTGCTGAGAAGTTTAGCTTATGAACTAGAATTTGCATAAGCTTTATTTAATTATCTATTTATTATAATTTAACATTTCGTCTTTACGTGCAAGTTTAAGCGGATTATGAATATTTTAAATATGCATGTGTTACAATGTATTTTATGCATCTCTAAGCGGAATTTTTTCCAGATATACGGCGCTTCACAAATAATTTATTTTTAATTATTACTAACTACCATTTTAGACAACAAATGAGAAGAGAACTCACCCAACTCGTGTCTGCTGCTACACATGCCACAGCCATACTTGTGAGTCGCCTCCACTGCTGCATCCGCACACAACCCCTCCGTCTGGGCAAACCCCAGGTAGTTGTACGACCCCATGTTCATGGCCTTCGTTGTACCACCTGTGAACCTGCCAACAAACCGTGAGAGTTGAATCAGGGGCTGTTGGTCTATCCTAAAGCCTCACTGTGGGCCAGGGGTGGTAGTCAACTGCACTACCCCTGGCGGATATCCTAAGCAATGTACTTCACTTAATCAGCTGTACTTTGGCCTAATATTTGATTGCATCAGCTGTACTTTAGTCCAGTATCAGACCCAGCCGGTCATCCTTGTAACCGAGAAGTGGCAGATGTTGATTTATAATGATCATGTTGTTCACTTCATGGGTGTATTTTGCATGGATCTACGGCTCAGTGGTGTTTAACACAGAGGTGCCTTCATGGAGAAAATTTAACTCATGACTCCCAGAGAACTAATTGCCAGTTGTTATGGCAATAACAAGCACGCAGTAGACGACACATTTGACAAATGCACGACTGTTGGCAAGAAGCTTATGTGTCACATCATCACAGCAAAAGATCAAAGTTCTATCAACAGTTTACTGAAAACGTAATGGAAAATACCATAAGTGAACTTATAAAAGACACAGGGTCGGGATAGCATGAGTTTTTTTGCCACACAGATTCTACTTACTTGAATGTCCAGCCGTGGTCTGGGGTCTCTCGGTCCATCAAATTGAACTCAGCTCCGGGAACGCTACATATTGGTCGGTTCCAACAGTCACGTATGCGCATGTAGAGATTGCGTGTGTAGAAACTCTCAAAGCTCTGGTAGAGGGGAACCCAACCCTAGGAATTGGCAGAAAATTTGTTAGTTCAACATGTCAGTTCTGTTTAAGAATCCATTTCATGAAAAATTGAAATTATATACTACAATATAATATACTACAATCCACTATTCACAATGACACTACTCGGTTTGTGCAAAAATACTGATTTACTTTTGATGAAACCATAACTAATCATGTGAGCCATTCAATAAAGTTACACGGCAATTTTTCTAAATAAAAGTGGGCATTAAAAATAACAAATTTCTGGAAAGAGGGAAATATTTTACTAATAATTCAACATTTCAAGAAGATTGGCATGTAATGAACTTGCAGAACATAAACTTCTAAATTTCTATCCCAGTCATGTTCATTGTGACTTTGAGTGCTCTATCTGCCTCTTATAGAAAAGGTTAATATATCTGCTTGCCAATGCTATGTATAACTCTATATTTTATTTCCGACATTACTTATTTCATCACAACCTGCCTTATTTCATTACCCGACATATTTCATTACAACCTGACTTATTCCATTACAACCTGACTTATTTCATTACAACCTGGCAAATTTCGTTACAACTTGGCACACCCAATTAAGCCGTCATCTTGAGTCATTCATACCTCTTTGTTGGGTTCAGCAGCCACTGGGGCCTTTTCCAGCTTCCAGTTGCGTAACACGTCACGGAAATGACCAAAGAGGATAAGGATAGCATAGCCAAGGTAGGTGAGGATTGCCACCCAAAGGGGGGTTTCTTCAAAGAACTCCACAATCTCATGCTGAGGCTCCTCCTCGGATGAATCAACATTTTCATCATGGTCACTGGTGGCTGCAGATGCTTTCAAAGCCTGTTCTTCATGTGTCAGCACAAACGGTCCATCGCCCTGTGTAAGATAAACAACTGATGACTTCAACTGCCAGAACACTGCACGTATACACTGCATGCAAGGGTAGAATTCAAGTAGAAATACTCTTGTTTTGTTAAGTGTTGATGTGTCGTTTAAATGTAATAAAATAAGACAACAGTTATGACAGCAGGTTTCAAAATGCTTTAATTCATGTCAAAAAACAACTTCACAACATGCATAATGCCATTGCGGTTAGTCCTGCATGTAACACAAGTATACTTTGTGATGAGATGCCTATTGACGTGTTCATCACTACGGTAGCACCCAAGTACATATAGTATAGCCAATGCAAAGCTAAATCACTGGAAGTGGAAAATGAAGTGATAATAATATTTCGTGCTGACTTAGTTTCAGTTTCAATGTTTCAGAACTTTACTTTGAAGTATTGCCGGCGGGCAGGTAGATATATAAATAAAACAATTTGAAATGTTAACATGGCTATACTAGTATATTTTGTCTCTGTTCCTAAAGTGTTCACAGTAGTCGAGCATAATTTTTTAATTACAGACTGCCTTCTAGCATAACCCAGAATGATATGAAAACCGTATGATTTATTTCCTTTTGACAGGCATCGACTACCAATACTGCAACAGTAGTAGCGTCCTGACAGGTGCGTCAGGACTTAGGAAGCACGCGTAAATTTCAACATAATCTGCCGGTAATTCGTTCAAATCTAAACATTCACAGTAGCCGATGAAAATACGTTTTCTGAGTCAAAATTATTCTTACCTTCTCTCGGCTTAAATAATGGTTCTGGTAATTACTATTAGGGATTAACCCGTTTCTAAGGCTACAATTGTTTTTATTTTCGTTCTTATCCAGCCTCTCCCCTTTCTCCATGTTGGCGAGTTAAGACATGGTGGACATAAGTACAGTTTTGATTGGCCACTTGCAACACATATTGTCCAATCAGCTTATATTTAACATTGACTGGAATCCTCAATTTATTTTGATACCAATAATACATGTGAAACAACATATAAATTGTTCATTGTATGTCTTGATTTCAATATTAAAATAGTTGCTAAGCAAGCATGTTATCAGTCTGATGTTATTGCTTTATTAAATAAATATAGTAATGACCTGTCTGCGCATGACATAAATGATTAGTGACGTAAATATGTTGGATCGGCCATCTTACAAGACTTGCTGATGCAGTTGGGTTGAGTTGCATGTTTATCATTTGACAAATCACCCATTTTTCGACAGAGTGGCTACTGCATCAGTGGTTTTCTTTGTATTTTTTCTAGTCGGATAAGTGACTGCTGATTGCGGTATATAATCATGTCTGAGAGCCAACCAGAAAGCAATAGTTTCGAAGATTTTGAGAAGCTCGATCCGCTCGAACGGTCGCCCTCTGACGGCATACCATCTGCGGTGGGGGCCAGTACAGGTGATGCATACGATGATCTGGTGAGTTCCTCGACTTCTGCCGGCCAGACCGACACGCCAGAGGAAGACCAGTATTCAGCTACTTCACGTGGAATGGCGGCCGAGGCTGAAGCAGTGCAAAATACGCCTCTCGTAAGCTTCGACGATGAGCCAACGTCACCCGCAGCAGCCGCTCCCTCGGCGCCGAGTCAACCAGCTAGCTCACCCAGTGCTCCATCAAAGGATGTTGCTCCAGCGAAAGAGGACTGTCCTGCCAAGTTGTGTTGTAAGTAGTTTGTTATCGTTTAACAAATGCGAATTTTTTTATTGCTTCATAAAACGGCCAGTTAACTGGTAACTAAAGTATTGTAAAATATCATGGCATGAACTATGCCGTTACCGAGCAAATGCCATGCCATGTGTTTCGAAGTCGTGTTTAATATTGCATAATGTTTTTGTAATAAAATAATGTGTAAATGGTGCATTATTATCCTGTATTGTTAAATGTTATCAGGTCGTATTAACAGTTCTTGGTATCACGCAGTTACAAAGTTATAGGACATGCCCAGGTCCATGTGTCGGCCAACATATGGCTTCATATGTGGGTCATGATTAGACATAATCTCCTTTTTGAAATAATTGTTGTTATAAACTTGAACATTCATTAGACACATTTCTGTTAAAGTTATCTATATCCAAGCTCAGTGAGTCCAAGAGGTTTTTCAGATGGAAGGGACCATTGGGTTATAGTTATAGACTATCATCTCTTCCAAGATACAAGCAGTTTACAGGGTGAACACAATAGTCCATTTCACCACAGCTGGTACCAAATCGCCAATTGGCCGGACTCCCAACATCCATTTTATATTCAGACATGGACCCCTCAACATTAGTGCCCTCATAACAGGATATATTCATTAGTATGATTCAGAGATCATTTAGGATTGAGCTAAAATTTGCATGGATGATGTGTGTATCAATCCAGTGTAATATCCAGTCCTTATGACAGCTCAAAATGCTTTTCTCAAGATTGCTTATATTTTTAACTGATTGAGGAAAGTAAACTAACCCAGTGTTGTATGTCTAGTTTTCTGACTGTTAGTAAGCTAAGCGGAGTTAACGAAGTGTGGAAAGAACAGCATGTAAACCAGCTGTGACAGTGAAAACAAATGGCAGTGTTAAAATAACAACAGCAGGTGTGTCATGAGTTTATTTATACCCCATTTGTGTCTGCTGCAGCCCAGAAATTCCTTGTCAGCCACCTGTGCTACTATGGTAATGTGCTGTGGATCTGTAGCAAGGTGCCAGTTCCTAGTTATGCTCCCCCACAGCATGTGCTGTTTCAGACTGGTTATCTGCCACTAGTTCAACCCACAGATTCACTGGCATGGTATGTGAGTCATAGTGCTGCCTTCGTAGAGGATATTTTGACGGGTTCCACTAGGTTGCGGTTTCTGGAAAGGTTTCATTATAGAATATGGTTTGTTATCATTAGTTTCCTTTGGAATTACAATAAGGTTTTTGTCGTCGGTATCGGTAGTTTCCTTTCAAAGTCTGCAGAAAAGGCACAGATTTGTTGAACAAGGTTTAACACGATTAACAATGATTGAATATGTATTTTGTAAAATGTGTTTCTATTGCAGGCAGTTGGATCAAGAACATGGATCCACGAGGTATGTACAGTCTGGTACTTGTAGTAAGGATCTGTCACTGTGTGTAATGAATGTGTTGTGTGATCAATGCTTCTGCCACCCATCCTAGAATGGCTACCTTTTGCTTCATATTTGTCTAGGTTCAACATTTTGTTATCAGTGAAATAAGTACAGTGCCACTGTAACCTCACTATTAAGGTCACCGTTGGGACTTGGTCAAAGTGACCTGAATAGCCAGGTGACTCTAATAGCAGGCCTAACTTCCTATACTTTGCCTGTTACAAAAATAATTTGAGACTGTCCTAGGATGACCTTAATTGTGAGGTGGCTGTTTACCAAGATTATATGGTTTAGTAAAAACTTTACTCAGTATCCACACACTACATGCACTGTTTGGTAACAGAACTGTGTACAAGTTCTATCACTCATAAATAGTTAATTTTTGTGACAGAACCACTAATTTGTAGTTCTTCAAAACGTAGACCATAAATAAATCACCAGTAAGTGATCATTTGTAATACATTCCTGCCTGTCTGTTGTTCACTTGCCCTTTATCCAGCATCCATATCTAAAAGCAGTTGCTATTTAACATTCCTGGTTGATTCCTTTACTACACAGCACTCAGTTGCCTCACGTTGACCCGTAATTTGTCTGTGCCTAATGCACGTGGAGCCAGTTACGATGGAAATTCTGACATTCATGGCAGCTTAAAGGATTTCATTTGAATCAACACGGACAAGTTACCTACTGAAGCTTCCAAGACCTTGTTAGATTGGTAGCATTGTTAGACAGGATCACAGGAACTGTCGTCTGGGGCTATGTGAGATAGGATCTATGAATAGTGGTGGAGAGTGTAGACGGTTGGTGAGTTCATGTTTAAATTGTCTGCAATTTTCTTGATAAGATACAGTTACCAGTCTTGTCAGTTACTTTTATCTACTGGGAAGCCTTTCCTCGCCAAAGCAACAAGTGTTCCCATTCCAGTGCAGAAATCCTCACTGCTAACTGGATAATGCTCCTTTGACCAGCTAATGTATAGCCAGTGAACTCCTCATGTGACCATTGCATTCTGTGTGTATCCTGCTGGGGCAGGTTTGATTTAATCTGTCAGCCACAACACTCAATGAATGCATATTGCCATCCCCCTCCCAGATGCCAATAAAACAGCTGCACTATTCTGACCAACTGGTTACTGATGGCTTTATTGGGTGATGTGGGTGTGCATAGCAGACTGCTGGATGGATGTGTACCACAGGTGCATGTGTGAAATCAAACTTCTGGGACATGGACAGTCAGGACTTATCAGTGTGTCAAAGGAACTGTTTCACTAAGATAATGACCTCATATTTAAGGAACAGCAGAATTCAAAGTGAAATTAAGGTTTCTCAACATCCAAAAGATGCCACAGAGGGCTGTTATTACGTGACACACCAACAAAGTCACTGGGGCTCATCATTGTATTGACAGTTTTCACAAGATCAGTGTTATGAAGCAAAATTTATTTTAAGAGCAAAATTTGACATATGAGCCGGTAAGAATGTGATTGAAATTGTCCTTATGAAAACCCCGAAATGTTGATGTTATATTAATGATCCTGTATATTTTGTCATATTATGGTATTAATTGTAACTGTAAGTATTGCAGATTGCTGATTCAATGCCTCCATTTATTTATTTATATCTAGATAACATGCGAGTAGATAACATGCGAGTAGATAACAGTATTTGGATGGTATTGATAGTATGTGTAATACTGCAAACAGGTCACGCTTTTGTAATTTTTTATCAACTAATCTATCATTTGGCCACATTGCAGATTAAGAAACTGAAACTGTAATTGTACATACACACTCAGTATATTATGTACTACTCTGATTATTTGATATTACAATATATATATACTAATTCTTGGCCTTAGTCACCTCGATGCACACCACATGTTTAATATTTGATGGTCAGTGGCACCAGGCTAAATTTAGATGCCCCACAAAAGATGATTAATAGATCTGATCTCTAGATGCTGGTCAGGAAGTCTGTACCATTTCTATATATTTATATGACATGTTTCCTGTAAATTCCCGAGTATACGTGTCACATGTGGTTCCTAGATGTCAACGAACAAAAAGTTTGTAAATACTCTACACAGACACGTGAAGACTGTTGAGTGGTATCTTGGCTATTTGTGTACAGATGTATCCATAGTAATCTCATTTCAGTGTAGAATCTATTTTGCTATTGAACACAGCATCAGGATATTTAAAGAAAAATTGAGAAAGGACGTGTTAAATAACCCCATGGAAAAAATATGGTAACTTAACTTTTCCTGATCTGTTTATTTCTCATTGAATCACTGTGTAAGGACAACCAGTAGCACAGATTCCCTGCATCTGTAATTTTGCTGTAATTCATCTGACAATGCTGCATCATTTAAAGTGAAATCTCGTCAACACAGCCATGTTGGGCTCTTCGCATGACCGAAGATGACCTGATATCTCATGTGTCCTGTGCTTAATGGAATTCGCAATTACCCGCCAGCACAAACCGCTGTGGATGTGTCTTAGTAATGCAGGTCAGCAGTCGCGCTGATGTGTTTATCAGTAATGCTGGTTTGTGCATATGATTAGTTTTCTGATTGTATCTGGTGCTGCCCTCCAGTGATGTACTTGTTTGTAGCGCATACAGATTATCTGTGTGCTACGTAGAACTCTGCAGTGTCTATACACACATGATAGCACTTAACCCTTCGCATCCTGTGCGTTATTGAAACTACACACTATACTGTACAGTCACATCTACATGTCTACATGTGCCTACATATTGCCACGTAGACTACATCTTGGCATAACTACTTCCATTAAATTATGTGCTTGGTGTCATGGTATGTCTGTCATAATGTTAGAGAAATAAAATATTTTTAATGTCACATAAGTTCATTCCAGTTCTACTTCTGTCATATTAATTTTACAGGATAGCAATCTAGAAACACATTTTAATGTAATTGCATCTAGTAGTACATTGTTCTAGAATTCTATGAACAACACGTTTTCAACTACCCCGGTAGAAGTCACTTTTTCAATTGGTAGGTTCAGCTTAGTTTCGCTCATATAAACAGGGATTACTTCGCATGTTTAGGTTCAATGTCCTGAGGGAAATCAAGGGATATCTTATTGTGTGTGGCTCCACTTTGAGTGACTGCTTTCTGCAAGCTACATTGGACTGGAAGCAACAGAGGAATTAATTAAACAGCCAGCCACATGCTGCCAGGTGTCTGCTTATTAGAGACACCAGCTGCACTCCTAATGTTTGGGGTGTAACTTATCATGCACACAAACCTCACTACCATTGCAGTATTCCTCAGGTCATTTCTAGGCAAATTCCTGTCCAATCAGCCAGTACGACACCAGTAATGAATAATTAAAATGTTGCCAGTGGCTAAACAGTAACAGGTTTTGTTAAATACTGTGGACGACATTTACATGAGAAAATACAATTAGTTTGTAAAACATTTGTGAGATAGATAAAATACTGTACAGACAAGTGGATTTTATTCAGTTTTTTTCTTCAGTTAGACAAGACTCGAACATGCACATAGTACACATTTCAAGTCCTGACATAACAAAATGGCTAACATACACAAATTATGTTAAAATTAATTCCAGATAGATTTTTGTTGGCAATTTGTTAGGTTCCAATAATGAGTCCATACACAAGATCAGTGCCTGAATAAGTAACTACTGTTTCTTAATTCTGTGCGTAACTAATTCCTGCATAAGAATAGGTGAGTGCCAGTCGCCCAGGACACAGACATGTAGTGCCAGTAGCCCAGGACACAGACGTGTAGTGCCAGTCGCCCAGGACACAGACGTGTAGTGCCAGTAGCCCAGGACACAGACGTGTAGTGCCAGTCGCCCAGGACACAGACGTGTAGTGCCAGTAGCCCAGGACACAGACGTGTAGTGCCAGTAGCCCAGGACACAGACGTGTAGTGCCAGTAGCCCAGGACACAGACGTGCAGTGCCAGTAGCCCAGGACACAGACGTGTAGTGCCAGTCGCCCAGGACACAGACGTGTAGTGCCAGTCGCCCAGGACACAGACGTGTAGTGCCAGGAGCCCAGGACACAGACGTGCAGTGCCAGTCGCCCAGGACACAGACGTAGTGCCAGTCGCCCAGGACACAGACGTGTAGTGCCAGTCGCCCAAGACACAGACGTGTAGTGCCAGTCGCCCAGGACACAGACGTGTAGTGCCAGTCGCCCAGGACACAGACGTGTAGTGCCAGTAGCCCAGGACACAGACGTGCAGTGCCAGTAGCCCAGGACACAGACGTGTAGTGCCAGTAGCCCAGGACACAGACGTGTAGTGCCAGTAGCCCAGGAAACAGACGTGCAGTGCCAGTAGCCCAGGACACAGACGTGCAGTGCCAGTAGCCCAGGACACAGACGTGCAGTGCTAGTAGCCTAGAACACAGATGTGCAGTGCCAGTAGCCCAGGACACAGACGTGCAGTGCCAGTAGCCCAGGACACAGACATGTAGTGCCAGTAGCCCAGGACACAGACGTGCAGTGCCAGTAGCCCAGGACACAGACGTGCAGTGCCAGGTAGCCCAGGACACAGACGTGCAGTGCCAGGTAGCCCAGGACACAGACGTGCAGTGCTAGTAGCCCAGGACACAGACGTGCAGTGCCAGTAGCCCAGGACACAGACGTGCAGTGCCAGTAGCCCAGGACACAGACGTGTAGTGCCAGTAGCCCAGGACACAGACGTGTAGTGCCAGTCGCCCAGGACACAGACGTGTAGTGCCAGTAGCCCAGGACACAGACGTGTAGTGCCAGTAGCCCAGGACACAGACGTGTAGTGCCAGTAGCCCAGGACACAGACGTGTAGTGCCAGTAGCCCAGGACACAGACGTGCAGTGCCAGTAGCCCAGAGGACACAGACGTGTAGTGCCAGTCGCCCAGGACACAGACGTGTAGTGCCAGTCGCCCAGGACACAGACGTTAGTGCCAGTAGCCCAGGACACAGACGTGCAGTGCCAGTAGCCCAGGACACAGACGTGTAGTGCCAGTCGCCCAGGACACAGACGTGTAGTGCCAGTCGCCCAGGACACAGACGTGTAGTGCCAGTCGCCCAGGACACAGACGTGTAGTGCCAGTAGCCCAGGACACAGATGTGTAGTGCCAGTCGCACAGGACACAGACGTGTAGTGCCAGTAGCCCAGGACACAGACGTGCAGTGCCAGTAGCCCAGGACACAGACGTGTAGTGCCAGTAGCCCAGGACACAGACGTGTAGTGCCAGTCGCCCAGGACACAGACGTGTAGTGCCAGTAGCCCAGGACACAGACGTGCAGTGCCAGTAGCCCAGGACACAGACGTGTAGTGCCAGTAGCCCAGGACACAGACGTGTAGTGCCAGTAGCCCAGGACACAGACGTGCAGTGCCAGTAGCCCAGGACACAGACGTGCAGTGCCAGTAGCCCAGGACACAGACATGCAGTGCCAGTAGCCCAGGACACAGACGTGCAGTGCTAGTAGCCTAGGACACAGACGTGCAGTTCCAGTAGCCCAGGACACAGACGTGCAGTGCCAGTAGCCCAGGACACAGACGTGTAGTGCCAGTAGCCCAGGACACAGACGTGCAGTGCTAGTAGCCCAGGACACAGACGTGCAGTGCCAGGTAGCCCAGGACACAGACGTGCTGTGCTAGTAGCCCAGGACACAGACGTGCAGTGCTAGTAGCCCAGGACACAGACGTGCAGTGCCAGTAGCCCAGGACACAGACGTGCAGTGCCAGTAGCCCAGGACACAGACGTGCAGTGCCAGTAGCCCAGGACACAGACGTGAGTGCCAGTAGCCCAGGACACAGACGTGAGTGCCAGTAGCCCAGGACACAGACGTGTAGTGCCAGTGCCCAGGACACAGCGTGTAGTGCCAGTAGCCCAGGACACAGACGTGTAGTGCCAGTAGCCCAGGACACAGACGTGCAGTGCCAGTAGCCCAGGACACAGACGTGCAGTGCCAGTAGCCCAGGACATAGACGTGCAGTGCCAGTAGCCCAGGACACACGTGTAGTGCCAGTAGTCCAGGACACAGACGTGTAGTGCCAGTAGCCCAGGACACAGACGTGTAGTGCCAGTAGCCCAGGACACAGACGTGTAGTGCCAGTAGCCCAGGACACAGACGTGTTGTGGCAGTAGCCCAGGACACAGACGTGTAGTGCCAGTAGCCCAGGACACAGACGTGTAGTGCCAGTAGCCCAGGACACAGACGTGTGCCAGTAGCCCAGGACACAGACGTGTAGTGCCAGTAGCCCAGGACACAGACGTGTAGTGCCAGTAGCCCAGGACACAGACGTGTAGTGCCAGTAGCCCAGGACACAGACGTGTAGTGCCAGTAGCCCAGGACACAGACGTGTAGTGCCAGTAGCCCAGGACACAGACGTGTAGTGCCAGTAGCCCAGGTAGTGTTGGCAACTGTGTGTTGGAGGAGTACACGGCTCATAGGTGCAGTCCTGTGTGCAGCACCTGTTGGAAATATCAATCACATACATGTGCGGGTATATCAGTGAGCGCGTGTCTGCCGGTCGTATTTCTGTCTCACCACGTGATGTAAAAAATAGCATCATTTCAGGACCGAGCATAAGCACACTGCTAGAGTTGACAGTACAGCATGCAGGGCTCCACACTCCTCACACCTGGATACAGAGTGCTGTGGTGTTTTTATGTTTTGCTTGTGATTGATAGGCCAGTGTCACTGTCTTTGACTGGAGTTAGGTTCAGTCACACAAGCTAAGTTTCCTGCCCCACTTGTCCAGATCAGTTGGCAACCAGCTGTTCACAGCTTGCCATTTTATTTAATGGGAATAATAAAAACATTAATTTTTATTTCTGGTAGGTGGCTGGTAGTACCTTTTCTTACATTTGCATAATTAAAATGTATAAATGCTTTGTAGATTTGTGATTTCCACCAATTTTTTTATTATGGCCTTAATATAGTGTGATAATTATCATTAAACATGTATTGCAAACTTGCAACATGAGTACATGTATGACAAGTTGATGGAATTATGTAGCCTTATTTATTACAATTTAAAAAGGGACATTCCTTATTAGCCCTATCCTTTGTTTTGTTTGATTTATTTTCAAAGGTGTTTTACATTTTGTACCTGATCAGGCTCCAACCTACCACTGTAGATTGGCAATTGTACATAGTTTTTAAACATTTCCAAATTCCCTTACCTGTCTACATGTAAATCTGTACATTTCTTGGTTTGTTTCATCAACCAGAAACAATTATTCCTCTCACAAAAGACACTGAGTTTACCTCTGAATATTTGAAATATTTTTTATCCCAACCAAGTACTACACGTGCAGCACAACATGGCCTGTGTCTACATTAGCAAGCCACAGACGCAGACATGGTCATTTGATGAGTAGCATAGCAAATGAGGTTGCTCATGGAAGGCTGTGACGCCAGCTTTACCTGTGCTTGCTTTCAACCTGTGTGTCACTAGGTGCTGGTGTCTGACTGGCCTGTCTGTGAGGCAGTCACACCAGGCTCCTGTCTACACCTATTGATTGCTCTCCAGCACCCAGCCTAGCACTGGCGTCTCTCAGTTACTGGGCTACACTCTCCTCTCAGTTCGGTTGTCTTTGAAGTTGTGTGCTACAATTAGATGTTAGTAATTGTATTGGTAATTATTGGAACTAACTCAAGTTGTATCTATGAGAAAGGTTTGCGCTGTGGCAGCAATTCTTCAAAATAAGGATGTGTTCCACAGTAAATGTTGGTTCAAATTGTTTCTCGTTCCAAAACTGAGGATGCATTCGAGGCCAGTTTTAAATGTTGCTTTAATTGTTGCTTTGTAATGTTATAAAATTATAAACTAGACATTGTCTTGATTCAATTGTTAGCAATTTAAATCGTACTGTTTCAACTTATGGCGTAAACCGGGTTCAACTGTTCAGCTGAACCCGGTTTACGCCATAAGTTGAAGGAGTACGATTTAAATTGCTAACAATGGAATGAAGACAATGTCTAGTTTATAGTTATATTTTGTAATGTTTTCGATGCACTATTGTTGTACATCTGAATGTAATGACAACCGTCTTCCCTGACTTATTGGCTGTCTGCAATGCCACAATGTACCAATCAATGATTTAACTCCAGGTCTGGCCACTGGAATCAACACAGGGATAAGCTGCACAACTAAATGCAACTGACTGTGCATATGTTGACCTACAGAACCAGCTAGCTAATGCGATTACATTTACAGTCTGCTGCAATAAACATAGAGTATACAAGGTCATTTGAGAGAGATTGATTCACTTTAGCAGAGCATCAGGGTAGCGTGCTGTGCCATCCACCTGTGTACTGTTAAATCAGTATTTATTTTATATAACGTTTTAAACCCAGTTTTTTAATCATCAAAACCATTTTTCATATTGTGTGTTACATCGCCAACTGACGATAGTTTGAACCTTCCATGATGACATAAAACTTATAACAACTGAACAGAAAGGCACTGTTACGTAACTGTATGTTTCTGCCTGCTTCTTTACTGCATAGTATGTATCAAGGAAATTATTCAAGAATCAAATAGTGTTCTGGGCACACAGCTTGCAATGCTTTTTAGTTACTCGTAAAGAAGCTTCAATAAATACAGTCCATCAGTAAATTTACTGACCCAAATTTTACACAAATAAGTAACTTGATTGTTGTTACACTAAACTGTCCTCACATGTCATTACAATATTACGTTCAGTTTGTAGGTACCTTGGTAGTTTGGTGTTGTGTTATGTGAATGTTCATGGTTGAATCCTGTATTGTTTCTGTAAAGGGTAATAGGGTATACATGTACACTGTATTTAGAAATGACCCGTTAGGTTCGACTCATGTGAATCACTTCTATTCTGGTTTTAGCACTGCAAAATGCATATGATGCATACTAAACAGCGAGTCATACTCCAATCTCCTTGAGTGGTAATATGTGGTTGACCGTAAATTGTGACGAATGCATCAGGCCTGTGCAGTTGGAATTGGTTCTCCCTTTAATAAGTTATGAATGTTGTTGATTATGGTTTTGGATAAAATACAGTTGATTCCATTGAAAACACAACCTGACAAAATACTCAGTAATAAGGTGGATGAAGTACTTCCTTCACTCAATCAAAACGTTTTTTTTAAATGAATTCATGCATGCAACATGGTGCTCCGATTCCTCAGAACACATTGGGTAATCCAGTGACTGGTCAATGCCAATGTTTGCAAAGTACTGCAACACTGGTTCTGTCTGCCATTGTTGGCACAACATACACATTCACACCCTTTCCCAGCTGAAGCCTCAACTCCAAATGAATTACACTCCCATTAAATGAAGTGTTTTTGTGAGTGCTGCATTCGTACTGATTGCTTGTAGAGGTACATGGCCCCAGAGCCCAGTCTTGTATCGCCTCCAGACTGTCGAAGATTTATTGCTAAAATAATCTAATAGTACAGAATGCTATCAAGAACCAATCTGTTGACAAGCATTGTGTGTTACTTTGCAGAATGTTAAAGTGACCTTCGGCAAATGCTACAAATATATATCATTTATTATGTTTAATTTGCTGGTTACATTCTTTCAAATATTCTGTAATGTTGTGGCTAATTAAACACAATTATGTTTATAATGAGATCATGACAACTGTTATTCAGTTAATGTTTTCTGGTTCAGTCACACTTTTATATTGTAATTTGTTCTTAGACTTCTGTAATTAAATACTATTTTCGCTGGATGTTTAAAGATATATATTATGTGTATTACTTTGATTCAGTCACGCCTCTATATTGTAATGTTGTCATATTTTATGATTAATTAAGCACTAAGTTCACTTCATGTACAAGGCCATCACTTGCGTTAGTTTTGTCGTTCTCTACCATTTTGTTGCTGTTTATTTCAGGCGAAACTTGTGAGTCGACTGGTAAATATGTTTGCACCAGCTGTGTAACATATTACACTTTGCTACTTACCGCTTGGCATCGTTACTTTGCATTTGTTAACCGTCGGCCATTGCAGTTGACACCTACGGTGCAGCGACACCAGAAGCCTGCTGCATTTTGTTGTTTACTTTCTAGGATGTTTAGTTCCTCTTGCGTTTTGTTATTTTGTTGTCTAAATCGTTCGCCTTCGCAGCGGTGGGGCAGGAGTGGTGAATTCAACATTTCTGATGTATTGGTTACGAAAATTATCTGATCATGTTTATCATAAAACATGTTATATATTTAGTATAAATGATATCCTAACATATGGATCACACTGACGCATTTAAATGGAACGTATGTATAATTTCACCTTGTTTAATTAGAAGCTAAAGGTGGAAAATGTACAGAAACCAGTCAAATTATAATTATTACATAGTTCAAAAACATATTTTGTGATCAGCGTGTCCTCTGGAGCAGATAGTTTATAACATGATTTATGATAAATTAGGATTAAACGTATTACGTTTGACCCAAAACTTTAACCTAGGGACCAATATTCACCACTCCTGCCACTGTTGATGCCTTTATTACTCTCTGTACCACTGGGGGTGGGTTTTGCTTGCAGTGGAATAGTTCTCTTGTACACCTGTCTGAAGATTGGTTATTGGTTGGAACTGTGCTTCCCTATTGCATGTCTGCGTCCCTTCCTTCAAAATCTCTACTGTCTGGGAATGCCTGTTGCCAGGCAACAGTTTTGCTATTTTCTAAAAACGAAGTAGCAACTTATTCCTTGAAGGGCCCCTTGGTCTCTTGTGGTGGGAAGCCTGTGTTGTTTCTGGGATATTTTATTCATGTGAAGCTGTGATTACCGTGTAGTGTTTGATAAATGCATTGGCTGCTTATCAAAGGTGTAGTGGCTGTTCGTGTATGGATTATGCTCGTGTTAAGGTATTAAAGGTAGTCATAAAGCGGTTTAAAATGTTGTCCATTATCATACCACTTTCTGTTTACATTAATTTCAGTGATAACGCAGTTGTTTCGTGACATAAATAACGGAAAATCCAAACATCGCGGTTTTGCATATAAATAGCAGAATCAAAATCAGGGCATCAGCTAAATTTATATTTATGTTTGGACGCTAAAAGTAATGAGGAATATACATGGCAAATACAGGTGTTCTTGAAATATCATCACTGCACAACTTACATCTACCAAACAAATGGAATCGGGACTACACATAGGCATGGCAAGGGTAGTTTTTAATGTCAACTTGCATGGTATGGTGTGATGCTGTCTCCACTGCTCACAGTGACAGGCAGGGTTGCCATGCTACCTGTGCACACCTGCTATTATTTGTCAACTTGCTTTTTCATAGTTGTTTTATGTCAAGTATGTTTGATTACCAGAGGGTCTGAAGTCATGAATGTTTTCGTGTAAAATAAAGGTTCATTTATAAACTGTGTGACTTTATAGGAAAGAAATCTTTTTGAGTGAGTTAGCTGTTATTAGGCAGTAGTATGCGCAGGTGCTAATACCCTTCAGGCAAGGATTTAGGTGCATTGTTTATGGTTGATTATTAAAACTGTCTCCGCCTGTGCTGCTGGGATCACTGTGTTGCATGCTTCCAGCTTGTCTTAACCCTGTGTGCATGTGCCAGGCGCCTGGTGTCTTGTGGGGAATGGAACAAAGTCATGTTATTAATAGCAATACACTGTATGAGTTGTAGTCACCACTGCCTTACTTACCAGTGCAGCACAAACTGTGTAATACCAGAGCACGCATTACAACGTTTCATGTCAGTGGTACCAAGTTTAATGTGTTATATGTCTTACTGGCTTACACAGTGTAGCCATAGCATAGTGATAACCAATGCAGTGTATTTGTCAACACTTTACTGAATGTAGACCTGATCTCTCGTTGTCAAAGAATTTTCATGTCTTAAAAGTTAGTGCAAGTACTGTAGTAGAATGCATGAAATCAAGGTCATTTTGTAAACTGCTTGTGTTAAACTGGTGGCATTCCTGTGTGTCACAGGTATCTTTATTCCTGTTAAACTCTTCCAAATGCATTTAAGGTGTAAACGTAATAATGGTGTATATCAAACCGTCCCCAGTAACCAGACACAACAAAGGTCATGGCCACAAACTATCAGTCTTCTGAACCTCTTATGGTGTGCTTCTGTGTCTATCAAGTGTAGCAACTGGAGCCTCTAGAGGTATGACTTGTGCTGATATGTAAATGTGCTGATATGTTGACCCCAGGGTGACCCTGTTGATCTATGGA
Source organism: Ridgeia piscesae (assembly GCA_025642075.2). Taxonomy (NCBI): domain Eukaryota; kingdom Metazoa; phylum Annelida; class Polychaeta; order Sabellida; family Siboglinidae; genus Ridgeia; species Ridgeia piscesae. The sequence continues at coordinate 124,786 of JAODUO010000278.1, forward strand.
TGACCTGTGCCATTATTGTTATCAAATTATCTTGGGTGTGATAAACAAGGCACCACATTGGCTGGGTGTCCTTGGCTCTTCACACCCAGGATCTTTAGTGTAATCACTGTTCAGTATGCTTGTGTAGGCAATACTAGTCACACATAAATAGTCAATCAGTCATTTTATGGCTTTTATAACACTGTACATTTGCTTGAGCTGGAATTAAAATTGTAATTTCCTGATATATTATAGTCAATTTATGAACCATAGAATAAAATGTCTTCACACTAGATAGACAGATCATGTGTTTTATCAACTCTTGATATTCACCCTCTTTTGAGTTTGGAATAATCATAAAATTTAATTTTATATTTTCAATGCAAAATTTAGCTTCACAGTAACAATAATTGGCTTATAATTGCATTAATTGGTTTACAAATATCTGTTCAAAACATTCAGGTTTATCTCCGTTGCTACTTCATTGAAGCAGTGATGTAGTACAATGTGCCAGACCAATACATGTTTGTGACATTTTGTGTCTGTCTGTCTTCATTACTAGTTGTCTGTATTCATGTCTGTCCTGACTGTGTTTTGCTGTGCACAAGTCTAGTGTCGTCACGTTGAGTGTTTATTTATGTTGTCTGGTGCACAGAATCCATATCAGAAGTTATCAGCTTACTGCCGAGACTCATTACTGAATGTGTCTTAAGTTATGGTGTTGCGTAAACTGGGTCGTGTTTGCTTTTTGAAAATTGAAATGTTGACTTACAAAAATCACTGCTTCAGCAAGAAATCAATGCAGAAATGTGTTATGTTGGAGGGTTAACGCATGTGAAATGTGCTGGATACTTTTGGTGGTTGCATATTCGACTCGTTCTTAACTAAATTCGGCCTATTCAGAACACATTATCACGAACATCAGTGACAAACAGGGCATGACCCAGTCCACAATAGTGCAGTCAAGGGGTAAGTTTAGCCAGGTGTAGGAGCCCTGATGACAGCTGAAGGCAGTTAGTGAGTGAACCAAGGCTTCAGGTGACATATTGTTTTGGTTCATTCAAGGTAGCAGCAAGACTGCAGCTAAGTAAGCAGGTCTGGTCCACATACTGACCCGTGGTACAGGGCTCGGTTTATGTACATGCCATATAGTTATACTGGTGATGGTTCAGACACCTTGTTCTGGTAGGTGGTTATTGAGGGAACATGTTGTGATGAAAGGTCGCATGCTTATGCACCATTTGTGTGGCACTGGTGGACAGTAGTTATTGGATCAGCCACCAGGGTGCATCATGGTGCATGTTGGAATTTGATCTCATCATAAATTATTACTGGTGTTGTTAACATTGTAACCACTGTAAGATGTAGTATGGTTAATGTCTTATTTAAATACTGTTTTGATTTTATTTGGTTATAAATTTCAAATGGCAATTTTATGTTTATGTTGCATCACAATGATTTGTCTGCCTAGTGTAGTTGTAATCAGCAAGTTACAAGAACAGGTGTCTACTTTACATTACCTGGTGTCTGTGAGTGGACGTGGGAGGACACTGGACAGGTGGTGGGTGTCAGGTTTCAGTGTTTTATGGTGGTGTGCTATTTTTATGTTTCAGTAGTGGTGTTAGAAAGTCTACTACTCCTCCCCTGTTTGAGTTGGTTGCAATGTTTATTTCGATGTGTGTGTTAGGGAACTTTTGGGTCACTGCAGTTATTAGCCTCAAGTTCCCTGATGGTTACAATGGGCTATGTTGGGCGGGTCGTGTCCATTCACACATCCTGAGTATATGTTATTTAAGCATTACGTGGGGGTGATTTGGTCATCACCACACTTAACACAAGGAAGATAGGTAGCCAGTCACACCACCCACCACGGTAGTGAATGAAACGTACTGCATATAAACACAAGTGAACCTTCCAGACCACTGCGGTCATCCCTTAAGTACCCACAGTCAGACATAAATGTGTCACACAGCAAGAAGTGAGCTCACTCTTGGGTGTCTGTTGACAGTGATGGACCTTGTGTTCTGGCGTGACGTCAAGAAGACGGGCCTTGTGTTTGCCAGTTCGATGGTGCTGCTCTTCTCCCTCGCAATGTTCTCCGTGCTCAGTGTCTTCGCCTACCTCTCCCTGGCCATGCTCACTGTCACCATCAGCTTCCGTATCTACAAGCAGGTGCTCGGCGCCGTACAGAAGACTGGCGACGGACACCCGTTCAAGTAAGTAGCACACTCACGCGGTATTCCATATCAAAAGTTTCAGTTTTGTAAACTTCACATTATAGAGGTGCCCAAAAAGCGTTTTTGTGTGTTCTGTTCAAGAACATTATGGACACGATTTGCAGGCGGGTGGTTAGCTTTTGTGTGGACCAGTTGAAGTGTAGTGTCACTACACTACGTAAGTGACGCCACACATGTGTGCTTTTTCTCTGGTTAAAATGTAAATAAACTCTGGTGTAAATGTTTTTTAAATTCCCTTTAAATTGATAAGTTTTGCCTGTTTGTAGCTGTTGTTTGCTACGTGTCTCGTGCAGGGGTAGAAATAACTTCAAATTTTCTGGTAATCAGCAGGAATACTTAGTTGGGAAATCTGGCAGTCCTCAGATATAGCTGGTAGTTATATGGCCCAGATTTAAGCAAAATAACATGACAAACACAATTTATTTTTAATATTCCCAAATGTTGTGGTAGTACATGGGACTACTGTTGTCTCATCCTTGGTAGTCCAACCGAATTTCTGGTAGTCCTCGGATTACCAGACTACCACTATTTTGACCCCTGTCATGTCTTGGCCAAGGTTGTACTGGCTCATAACTATATTTCTGATAGCAGAGTGAATACCTGGCAACTGAACGGGTTCACCAAGTATACCCCCAAAAACAACAATTTTTTTACAATCCAATGTGAATGGTAGTTTTGACGTCCTGAAATGCTTGGCTACGAAACAATTCTGGCATGAGGCTCCACAAACATTCCGCTATCTAGATGTAAATCTACGTACCTTGGTATTCTCAGGTAATAATTGTTTCTTCCTGTACCTTTTCAGGTGTTGCCTGGACAAAGACATCACCTTGCCGGCGGAGAAGGTTCACCAGCTGGCTGACCAGGTGATGGAACGCGCCACCTGTCTCAGCAACCATGCCCGCAAACTCTTCCTCGTTGCCGACCTTGTCGATTCTCTCAAGGTCAGTCATGGTGACCATTTAGCAAAAATTGACCAACTTTGTTTGTGGAACTTGGGGATGGATATTCGTTGGATAAATTCTAGATCAACTCAAATAAATTGTACTACTACTACACTTTGGGATTTGGGAGTCAGTTGAACATTGGATGCGTGGTGTATAAGATGGAAGGGAAAATTGTGAGGATACGGTTGTCAGAATGTATTATCACCAGTCCAGCTTTCGTGTTATTGCTGGAGCGTATGTGTTATTGCTGGAGCGTATGTGTTATTGCTGGAGCGTATGTGTTATTGCTGGAGCGTATGTGTTATTGCTGGAGCGTATGTGTTATTGCTGGAGCGTATGTGTTATTGCTGGAGCGTATGTGTTATTGCTGGAGCGTATGTGTTATTGCTGGAGCGTACGTGTTATTGCTGGAGCGTATGTGTTATTGCTGGAGCGTATATGTGTTATTGCTGGAGCGTATGTGTTATTGCTGTAGCGTATGTGTTATTGCTGGAGCGTATGTGTTATTGCTGGAGCGTATGTGTTATTGCTGGAGCGTTATGTTACTTTCAGTTTGGTCTCTTCCTCTGGGTTCTCACTTACATTGGAGCCTGGTTCAACGGGATGACACTCATCATATTGGGTGAGTCAGCTGCCTTGTAGACTGTCACCCGTGCTGCTATAGATGCCAACATCTGCTCATGAGAGTCCATGGAGCCAGCCTCCGCCATACTGCTGTAGTTTGTTGATTTTCACGTCTTGTTTTTCTGAGTGATCATTTCAGAAGACCTAAAAGTGTGTATCGAATGGTCTCATATGCAAGTAGAAATAGAGCAGTTTTTCTGGGAATATTGTTATTTACAAAGCTGCTACGTCAGGGAGAATGAGAAAACGCAATATTTTTCACATGTAAGAAGTGACTCTGTGACATTAATGTATTGGCTGATGGAAAGGGAGATGCTGGATGCTGCCCTTCGTGTCATTTGTTTGGGGGTTGTTATATTCTGTTAATAATGTAGTCCGCATGGAGGCGCCACTGGTACTAGAATCAAGTTGGTTTCTAACCCACTAGGTGGTGCCACGTATTCATTAAACCTGTATTGTGGTCCTGGTGGTGAACAAACAGCTTGTTACACCAACCCGCTCAGAGGGTTCAGTTACATGTTAGTTTGTTATATCCTAGGCTCGGGGTTCTAATGTAACAGAGTTTTAGGGTATTGGATATTACAGGTGATAATGACAATGATACCCTGATTAAAGTAAAACAATCTGAAGTCAAGGTTTAGATGTCAAAGGTTGTATTCACTACTATTAAAAACACGGTATCTCTTCTTTCTCTACCATGTCTTGTTCATGCATTTGTAATATACTTTGAAAATTATTTGCAGGAATGGCAGTATGTGTGGGTTTTTGTTGTGTTAGCATGCACATGTGGCGTTGGGTATGAATCTTGGTAATTACGTCACTTGTGATGCTGGATACTTCTTGGTATAATGTTGTTAACATTTTGAATTACTTTATGTTTCAGGAGTTGTTGGTCTTTTCACATTACCGAAAGTGTACGAAACATACCAGGTAAGTAGATCATCTGACTGGTATAGTACATCACTAGGTAGTACTCTAAGGACTATGTGATATATTGTTGTTCTTTTGTATTTACTGTTGTGCACAGAAGTAAAATGGTTGTTTATGCTCTATGTTTTCATATAGCTTTTTTTGTGAGTTTTAAAATAGTTATATAAACAGTTTGCCGCTAATCTTTTCCAAAGTGGTGCTGAAAGTTGTTGAATTAAACATATTGTTACCAACAAAATATTTTATATGATATTGGAAAGACGTGTACTATATTAACTCATCATTTGACATGACAGGTGCAGATTGACAACTACATTGACATCGGCATGACACAGGTGAAGCAGATCTGGAAACAGTGAGTAGCATGCTTTATTTTAATTTACTGTGTCTCATGTTTCCTGTCATCAGTCATTATACAGTTGCTCCTTTCTCCCTCTCTCCTCTCGCTCTTTTGCTCTCTCTCTCGCGCTCTCTGCTCATCTCTCTCTCTCTCTTCCCGTCTCTCCCTCTCCCTCTCCCTCTCCCTCTCCCTCTCCCTCTCCCTCTCCCTCTCCCTCTCCCTCTCCCTCTCCCTCTCCCATATGCAGTGGTTTATCTGCTGGCAAATAACTTCTCTGTAAGCTCTTCTAGGCAATCTGTTGCATTCGTTGTACTTGTCCAACCAAACTCAGGTTGCTTCTAACTACTAGACATGGGTTGGACATATGCAGCACTAAGGTCGAACATCAATGGCTTCAACCCTCAGTCTCCAAATCCGTCAATCTGCTATTGGCATTTTTAGTTCCTCCAGCAGAGAGCTTTTTTATGTTATAACAAACGTCAATATGGTTTATGATACTGTCTATCCGGCTACACCCTGCACAAAATACTTTGGTGTTTTTATATTTTTTATAATTGGGACATTAAAAAGATATTTACTCACTTGACATGTCTCTATCATTCCAGAGTTCAGTCAAAGATCCCGATGCCGGGGAAGAAGAAGAGTGAATAGACAGCCGATGGTTGCCTGCGGAACTGGGGACGAACTGCCCAGGAACACTGGAAGCACTCCCTGAGTTTGGTGGGCTGGAAAACACATCACCTCATCCTCATCGTTGCGAGCTTCGCAGCGTTCAGAATCCACCATTTCTGTTTGCTTCGGCAGTTCACCCAAGCTGGGATTGCCGCCATGTCACTGGGGTTTGTGTGTCGTGCAAGTTACTGTAATTATTACGAGACATCTGTGGTTGCATCAATGTTGTCAGTGCTGTTGCATTCATGCAATGTTATTGTGAACATCTGAAAGGCCGTAGACGAAGCCGTGGAGTCCTCAGGGTGGGTTTTGGAATGTTTGCAATTGAGGAGAAGCCACAATTAACTCAACAACGTCAGTTTGCTAACGTTGTCTGTCACCGAGGCATCACTCGTGTCATGTTTCCAACTCTGTCTAGTTATTGTTTGTTGCTTGCAAACGTATTCATCATGCGCTAGCTGTAGCAGCGATGTCATTCAGGTGTTGATTGTGGAGAGGACTGCGTCTAGGTTTATACAAGAAGCTGCAGGGTTAGCTATAACTCTGCAGTTACATAATAATGATAACGCAAACCTGCTGTTGACGAGCAGGTACAATAAACCTGCTGCATTTGCAATGTGTGTGTAATTGTTGCAGGTTGGTGTAGCAGTTTCAGTGAGATATAAAGGAGTTCTACCAAAGTAATTTCAAATGTTTTGATTTATATAGAGTTTGAATTGCATCAAAAATCAAATCAGATAGCAAACTGTTGGCGTGACTTTAGAGGAATACAGGTCAAAGTACCAAAGAAGACAGATTATTATTGAGCAAGTTCTGTTGTCTTCATTGTGTAAGGGTTTGATTAGCACTGAGGATTTGGTGCAGATTGCAATTCAGTGGTGTTCTGTTTCCCACAGAGGAGTTCCTGTTGATGTACGATGCCAGCTTGCTGGTGGCAAAACATTTCAGTTGTGTACAGTATGCCCAATGTTGTGTTAATGTCATTAATTAAACGCTGCTGTGTGTGTTCGCTTTTCTCGTTCAACGTAGTACAGAGTGTGTGAACATTGATGGCAGCGACGGCATATTTTTTACTGCCGTTGACATGCATGTGCCTTTTGTTCTCTTCTGTTTCGCGTACGTTAAGTTTGTTGGACATAATCATATCTGAACGTTAATATTATTTTGCAGTCAACGAAACGTCGGCACCCATCAGACTGTTGCAGGTGTTTGACGCAAGTGCTGTATTTTGCACTGTGGCAAAATAGAATAAATTAAATAAAAACAGAATCGCAGCAAGAAATATTATTGAATGCAAGTGGCTAGTAATATAAATAACTATGATATAGATTACGATGTTGTTTGGTGGGTGACTGGAGTTTTATATAGCAGAGAATATTTAGTTCTGTTTTGAGAGCTTGATTTATTGTTTGGAATTGTGTCGAGATTATGCCAATGAAAGCTGTTTCTTTTTATGTCATCTATTAAACCGTGTCTGTATAGATAGTCGTGCGATGTAATGTAGTCATTACGTTCATCAGTCAAACTTGCTCGTTCACCGACACAGAACAGTTTAATATGCACAGTAGCAGAAATTGTATGTCTACTGTGGTTTTTCACGAACCTGTATTTATTTACGAATAATTTGTCAGGCCAGTAAGTCAATATGTTTTTTGAAAATGCAGCTTTCGTATAGAAATCGTAACCAGTTGTGAGAATTTATGGTGTTGTGTACCTCTCGTAAATCCGTTATGCAAATTTTGATTCTTGAAATGCAGATGACATGTTATCAGAAGGTTATTTATACTGTATTTGTGGCGACATTCATCTGCAGTTTAGTCTGGAAAAAAGTGTATGGTGCCATGTGGCTGTAACGATTTGAATTTGCTGCATAATCATTGCTATGATCTTGTATGCGTGTGCGTGGCCTCGTAGTTGCAGATACATCTCTACCAGCAGTATGGACAGTAACGTGCACCCCCGTACTTTATCGCCAGCTGTGGTCACCCGCCATGCCTTCGGGTGTAATGCTACGCATGGGTTTATATAATTGCGGTATGTTGGAAACACAACACTGTAAGATATACAACCACTCAGTTTATACCCTGACTCTAGCTGTGGATGCATTCACATGGTGGCATAGCCTCTAAGGGAGCCATTCGTCAATGTCCAGTCTTGCACTAGCCCACATGCTCGTTCGTGAATGTGAAAAGGAAAAGTAGTGTAGTTTGTACTTACTGTGCAGTTCGTGAGAATGTCATTAGTCGTAGCAGTGAGCAACGTGACTGTGTACTGAATACGCGTGCGTCGGTCGAGAGTGCTATGTCTGCGTGTTGTTTATATAGTACTACTTGTCTCCCAGTAACATCTGCTTCGTGTAGTGGGGCAGGGCATAAGTACTACATTACATATTGTGGTTGTATTCCTTGTAGTGTTGGCAATAAAAATCCATTTAATCCCCACGAAAGAATTGTTTGTGTTGTATACCTCGCTAGTTGGGTGTCTGTCGGAGTTGTTTCTATGAGAACAATGTCATACACAGTTGAACCACATGTTGTGTCTACATAGTTACTAAATCAACTTATTCCTCCCCAAAAACTCGATATACCCTGCTAACATGCCCCAATTTTGCGTTCTACTGCAGGCTTATTAAGTCCTTTAGGACCTAAAAATTGGTACGTTTAAAGTTTTCCTATTTTATTCAAAAACTATTCTGTGGCTTGCACAGACTTATTTGAAAGTATTTTCACTGTATACAAGAAATTTGTAGTTCACTAGTCTTGTAATGGCATCTCGGAGGGGCTCCCCAAAAAAGCAAAATGTTACAATTTTGCGTGTTTCTGCCTTGGCTTTTAGCAGATCTTCAGCCACGTCCTCCTGTGGTGACTTATATATTGGGGCGACTAAAAGCGACCCACCCCATAGCACCAATCCAGCTGGTCACTGCCAGCCTTCTAAAGTATGCATGGGACTGTCTAATTGCTCCAGCAGCAGTGGTAGGGGCTGTATCAATAACCCAGTAGATCCCTGTTAAACTAGACATTTTTTGCCTGGCTGTATTATCAAAACTACTGATATTGTATGCAAGTTTTTTTAAATATTTTTAAAATGATGTGACTTTAGTGTCTAATGGTTAAACAGTATTGTCACCTGTATATGACAATTGACAAAGAAAATTAATATTCTAAATAGATAGTTTATTTTCGAAGATAACTACAGACAAATTCATACACTTTAATGTCTGCTGCATTCACACAATGTGGCTGTGTTTCTGGTCATCTCATATGAACACTACAGAAAATGCAAATTAGGTGTGGTTTAGGTGAATGGACAAAAAATTGTATTTGACTGAATGTTTTTCCCAAAAAGCTACATATCCACATTTTGCATGTGCCCGCCTGTACAGGTTGGGAAAGAATACTTGTTTATTTGGGATTGCCTGACTTGGAGGCTATGGACCATGGCTAATTGCCACGCACTGTGAAGGCCATGTGGCCTGCCTGGGAAGCATAGCAGTAACTGGAAATGCAAACTTATGTTGATGCTTGTTTAATTATCTTTAAAATGGTGTGACTGCATGAGTCAATAAGTGTGTGTGTGTGTGTGTGTGTGTGTGTGTGTGTGTGTGTGTGTGCATGTGTGGTGTGTGTGTGTTGATGTGTGTGTCATGTGTGTGTGTGTGTGTGTGTGTGTGTGTGTGTGTGTGTGTGTGTGTGTGTGTGTGTGTGTGTGGTGTGTGTGTGTGCATGTGTGGATGTGCTTGAACATAAAAGTGTGTGCTGTGTGCACAGTACGGTTTTGTGATGGCATGTGGTGCCGTGGGCATGCAGTATGGATGGTTTATGTTGTGTTGTTTTTTTTTTATGGTGTGCTGCATGGTCAAGTGTGTTGTTTTGTGTGTGTGTGTTGTGTGTGTGTGTGTGTGTGTGTGTGTGTGTGTGTGTGGTGTGTGTGTGGTGTGTGTGTGTGTGTGGTGGTGTGTGTGTAAACCACAAATGACCTGTCAGGTCGATACATTAACACATTAAAATGATGTGTCTGTGGTGTCTACAGGTTAACGGTTATTGTCACCTGTAAGTGACAATTGACAAAGATAGAAAACGGATACACGACTATATTGTCTGCTTTCTTTACACAAACACTTGGCTGTGTCTCTGGTCATCTCATAATATGAATAACAAGATTATGGTGAAGAGATTAGGCAGTGATTCATCAAATGATTAATCAAAACACATTACACACACACACACACACACACACACACACACACACACACACACACACACACACACACACACACACACACACACACACAACAAACACACACACACACACACACACACACACACACACACACACACACACACACACACACACACACACACACACACACACACACACACACACACACACACCACACACACAACACACACACACACACACATACACACACAACACACACACACACACACACACACACACACACACACACACACACACACACACACACACACACACACACACACACACACACACACACACACACACACACACACACACACACACACAATCCCAACTTGCTTAAAATTAACACCGACATGACAACCATGTTCACAGACCAATGTAGTTGGCATCTCAGCAAAACCATCCATTCACAGGAGGCGTCAAAGTTAGAAAGTAAGAAAGAAACGACACATTATTAAAGAGACATTAAACCAAAGACTATGACAAATACCAACACGTAGTCACTTACTCTGATGAAACAACAATTAAACATCCTTACCTTGTCCTAGATGGTGTGACTTTGGCGTTCAACCAGTAACCGATAGGAAGTGGCATTTTTCCAGTGCAACATCCGCTAGATTAATTGCTTTGGTTACAGTGAGGATTACAGCTGGGGCAAACGCTTGGAGGAAAGTCGAAGGGGTGGTGGGAGACAGACGCAAATCACGTAAATGTAAAGGACATAATGCTTAGCTCGTGTATAACTCCGACATACATGAATGCACTAGAACCGATGGCACTAACAGAGAAACAACAGGAGAAGTTCCAAGTTTGCGAAAATAACCTGGTAATAATAATCGTGGGAGTCAAGAGAGCTGATAAGAGAAATGGATGAAATGAGAGTGAAGGTTGGAGTGAAGGTGAGGGATACATATAAAAAACGGGAGACGAAAAAACTGACAGAACAGATGCCCAGAAAGTGGAGGGGAAATGGAGGCGAGGAAAACCGAAATTGCGATGGGAGATTGCATTAAAAGTGACTATGAAAGAGTGGGAGAAGAATGGAAAAAATAGAGAGAGAAGGAATTGGAGACTGCTAACAGAGAACGTAGTCAGAACAAATTGAGAGGAAGAAAAAACAAATTGAAAAGGAATTCATGGTTTTATTTTCTTGAATATGAATGGAATTCATATTCAAGAGAACAATAATAACAAAATGCAAGTTTATTAACCGGGCAACTATTATTGTGCATCCTTATAAAGAACCACCATAGCCATCATGCACATTGACAATAATGTCCTTAATGACATTTGCATTGCTCTGTCAACTCTTATGATGCAGCCAGCGACAGAAGTGGAGAATTCTAACTTAATGCTATTTGAGTGACTTTTTTGCGAAATGGTAGGACTGCGAAAGAAAATCTTACACGGGCGTCCTGAAACCCACTATACTTTGTCAGTTTGTGACTTTTTCCGGGATTGGGGGGGCATGACCGCCTGCCCGCCCCCCTCTGGCTACGCCACTGCACATTACATTCATAATTATCAACTCACTATCCAAAGGACATTTTTGCCCATATGTAGCTGATGGAATACACTTCCTACTGAACTAGTGTAGGCCCGTAACCACCGTAAGCTGGTATGTCAGAAGAAGAAATAATGCAAGTGATGTTATTTCACGTTGACGTAAGCGTCTTCGAAGGCAAATGATAATGACGTCATCACAGATCACGTGGCGTTCACGTGGCATTATTATCTGCGTGACAACCACAAAATGGAAGTAGGTGTGCATAACTGGGGTGTCAACAATACCGCAGAGGACAGAAACGATTTAGCAAACTCTTTCGACGGATCGAGACAATGCGTCAGAAACATTCAACTTTACGGTAATGTTAGATTACTCACAAATATACAAACATGGAGGCCATATCGATCGCAAGAAGAATATTGATATGCTAGAAACAGTACAAAGAGCAACCAAAATTATACCAAAACGCAGGGATATGACTTATGAGTTATGAAATGTGTATAATTAGAGAATGTGGTTTAACAACACTAGAGACCAGTGTATAAAATATTGAATGGATATGAAAATATTGACAGAAATAGTTTTTTCTCGATTAAGAAGTATTAGAGGACATGAAGTTACATTAACAGTCAAAGAAGCAATGTAGACTAGATATTAGAAAATTCTCATTTTCACATAGTCAAAACACAGTAAATGAATGGAACAGATTATCAGCTGATTGAGTAGGTGCTAGTTGAGTTAATATATTTAAAAATAAAATTGGCATATACCTCAGAAGAGATAGGCTGGACTCTTGAAAAGCCAAAGGGCTTCCTTATCCACCTGCCATCTAGAGTTGATTCTCTATGTGGCAATCTTGTTAAATCTTGTTGAACTGAACCTCCGTGCTTAGGTCAAAGCCATATTTAAGGATCACTGGAACAACCTGGTATGTCGGCATCAGGAAAGGTCAGTGGCCTAAATTAACCCGTTAACTTGTAAGCCTATTAAGCTACATGTAGGGCCTAATAGATCACATCCAATGTGCTGAAAAGTTTGGATCGCTGTAGTAATATATTATTCTAGGTGAAGTATGACCAAGTAAATTCTCCTAATCTAAAACAGCTAGTTTCTGTTGGTCCTGCTTGCGTCTTGTGCATCATCGAGCACCGGCGTCTGAAGCCACGGCCCCTCCACTGCCTCTTCGCGCTGTCTCGCCTGCTGGAGGTTCCACGATGCAAACTACGTATGCAGGGAGAAAAGGCATTTTCGAGTGCTGCTCCACACCTCTGGAACAATCTGCCGCTTGCCATGCGTGCCATAGACTCCCTCAGTTCTTTCAAGAAGCAATTGAAGACATTTCTATTTAAAAGAGCGTTTTCACTTTAAAAGAACAATTTTATAATATCCGAACAGTTTTAATATGTACTATTTCTGAACTTTTTTTATTATTATTTATTTTTTATTGTAATATAAATAACTATTATTTATTTTTAATATCTATTATTTTTAATATCTACTATTTATCAATTTATTTTATTATTTATATATTTTAAATTGTAATATAATTAACTATTATTTATCAGCATTAGTATTTTAGTATTATTAAGACTAATATTATTTATTTATATTGACATTTATTTACTGATCTATTTATTTTACAATTACGTCTCTAATTTATGTAAAGTGTAATGCGCCTCTGAAGTCGTCAGGATTGTCGGCACCTGGACGATATATTACTAGTTGCAGTCTGAGTGTCCAATGTTCAATACGTGCTGCGAGTTTCGATTTCGGGTTTCCGTATATGGCTATATCAAGACCAGCGGCGGGTGGTCAGTATATAGAGACAGACTGGCCGTACACACATAGGTGAATATGTTCGCATGATGTCGCCTCACGCGTGCTCCCCAAAAAAAAAATGTCGGACATTACCCGGAAGTCAGAGTTACCACATTATGCGAAACTAACACACGAACGAACATACATCAATTTAATAATAATAATATTTATTTGTATAGCGCCGTATATCCGGAAGATACTTCTGCTAAAAGGCGCATAAATTACAACATTTGTAAAACATATCGAATATATGCATAATCAAGTAAACTTTCACATGAAGACGATAATAAATATGTAATTAAGTAAAACTATTTAAAAATATTGCATAAGCTAAACTTATCAAGAATAAATAAATAGATACAATAAATTAATAAATACATAATAAAATATATTTATATGAATAAATTAATAATAAAGTAAGATAAATAATTTGAGAAACTATCATTATGGTTAAAATAAATGTATTACAAAACACCCTACAAATAGTTTACAAGTGCGGCCTTAAAAATATGTTTTTAAATTAGGCTTAAAAAGTTCAAGTGCGAGATACGAGCGTATGTTGTGAATACTACACTTTGCCTTTAGAAGTGAAGCTTTTCTAGATTATTAGCTATTACCTTATTTAGGTATGCAGGTATTGCAGTACCTCAGGTATTGCAATACCTCACGGTGTTTGACGCCCCTGCCATGCAGAGTTGTAAACCACTGCCTTGTGGTATAGGATATTGAAAGAACTAAAGGCTAAGGGTGCAAACCCTAACCAGAAAGACAACAACTTACAATTGCACAATGGAACGTCAGGACTCTCCTCGACCGAGAAGCAGCTGACCGACCAGAATGACGTACGGCACTAGTAACAAAGGAATTTGCCAAGTACAACATCGACATCGCCGCCTTATGTCAAACAAGGTTCTCAGAGTCTGGTAGTCTCAACGACTTGGAATAATTTTTCTTCTGGAACGATAAACCCGAAGGAGAAAGAAGGGAGGCCGGAGTGGGCTTTGCTACCAAAAAGGATATCGTCACAAAGTTCACATAAATGTCATGGCCAGTAAGTGACAGAATCATGACGATGAGACTACCTTTGAGCAAAGACAACTTTGCTACAATTATCAGCGTGTACACTCCAACAATGACAAACCCAGATGAAAACAAGGAGGCCTTCTACAACCAGCTGGCAAGTGCGCTCAGTGGCATCCCTCGTACAGATAAGCTACTGCTGATAGGAGACTTCAGTGCGAGGATAGGAAGAGACAATGACAAGTGGTCCTTGGTCATGGGCAAACGTAGGATTGGAAAATGCAACTATAATGGCGAGCTTCTACTGGCTCTGTGCTCTGAGTTCGAACTGATAGTGACAAACACCATGTTCAAGCAGAAGGATGAACACAAGAACACTTGGATGCATCTTCGTTCCGGACACTGGCATATGATCGACGTCATCATCACGAGGTGTCGGGATAAGATGGACATCCTCAATACGCGAGCCATGCGTGGAGCTAACTGCTGGAACGATCACCAGATGCTGAGGTCAAAGGTGGCTTTCAGAATACGACAAAAGCACAAGCAAGGGACAAGTAAGCAGACCAAGCTAAACACAACAAAACTAAGTACCATCAGCCATAGGGAGAGTCTTGAGCAGGAGATGGACAGTGCTCTCGCCCAATGGAAGTAGAAGGAAAGCTCAACACCAGACGAGGAATGGGCAGCTCTGCATCAGGTCATATACAACACAGCCAAGACATATCTTGGCAAGCCAGACAGAACACACCAGGACTGGTTCGACACCAACGACCAGGAGCTACACACTCTCATGAGCAGAAGAGACCCAGCCCACCAGAGAGTGTTGCAAACCAGGAACACTAGATCCATCACTGCAGTATACAAAGATGCCTGCAGACTGCTACAAAAACGCACCCGTGCACTGAAGTCAGACTGGTGGGAAAGGAAGGCAGTGGAGCTGCAGAGAGCTGCTGACAGAAACAATGTGAAGGGCTTCTACAATGGACTGAAGGAAGTGTGGGGCCCCAAGAAGAAGGGACCTGTTCACCTGAAATCAACAGATGGAATGGAAACCATCTCTGACAGCGAGAGAATTGTGGCGCAAGATGGAGTGAACACTACCAGAAGCTACTCAATGTCCCTGGCGACATAGATCACAAAGCTCTGGACAACATCCCGTAGCGCATTACCAAGACAAGCCTCGATGAGATTCCAACCATGGATGAAATGGCTAGAGCAGTCGCCGGCCTGAAAGATGGCAAAGCACCTGTTCAGCTGACTGCACCAACTAATCACCAATGCCTGGGAGGTGGGTTTTGTACCACAGGCATGGAAGGATATCAGTATTGTAACGATTTACCAGAAAGCTGATCGAACAGAGTGTGGGAACTATAGAGAAACCACTCTTCTTTCCATAGCAGGCAAGATCTTCGCCAGGATCCTCCTCAACAGACTATCTACTCACACGACACCAGAGGTAGTTCCGGAGACACAGTGTGGCTTCAGAGGTAAACGGAGCACCGTGGATATGATATTTTGTCTCCGACAGCTACAAGAAAAGTGTATTGAGCAGGACCGATCATTATACATGCTATTTGTTGGCTTCAGTAAGGCGTTCGATACAGTTGGGAAGACCGGGCTATGGCAGCTACTGAGGAAGTATGGATGCCCAGAGTTCACAACTATGATCGAGGCTTACATACCGGAATGATGGCGAGTGTTAGTGTTGGAGGGGAAGTCTCAGAATCCTTCGGTGTCACAAATGGGGTCAAGCAAGGTTGTGTACTGGCCCCCACGCTCTTCTCCGTCTTCCTGTCAGCAATCCTCGACGAGGCTATCCGGGACACGGCGGATGGCGTCTACATACAATCCAAAAAGAGCGCTGACCTATTCAACGTCGCCCCACTTCAGAGCGAACACCAAGACTACTCGGATACTGCTGAGAGAGAGAGAGAGAGAGAGAGAGAGAGAGAGAGAGAGAGAGAGAGAGAGAGAGAGAGAGAGAGAGAGAGAGAGAGAGAGAGAGAGAGAGAGAAAGAGAGAGAGAGAGAGAGAGAGAGAGAGAGAGAGAGAGAGAGAGAGAGAGAGAGAGAGAGAGAGAGAGAGAGAGAGAGAGAGAGAGAGAGAGAGAGAGAGAGAGAGAGAGAGAGAGAGAGAGAGAGAGAGAGAGAGAGAGAGAGAGAGAGAGAGAGAGAGAGAGAGAGAGAGGGAGCTACTACCTGCAGATGACAGTGCACTGGTCGCACACTCTGCTGAAGAGATGCCAAAACTAGTGGATGCTTTCTCCGATGCGTCAGAGAAGTTCGGCCTGAAGATTAACATCAAGAAGACCTAGGTGCTGTACCAACCCAACTCTACAAGAACCCGAGAGGAGGATATCATGGTTGATGGAAACAAACTGAACTCTGTTCTGGAATTCACCTACCTCGGAAGCACTATTTCAAGTAATGGATGCATTGACGATGAAATACAGAGGAGGATGGCCAAGGCTAGTGCATCATTTGGCCGATTTGGCAACAACCACCATGTGTCCATGCGGGTTAAAAGCACGATATACCGTGCAATCGTGCTGTTCACCCTCCTGTAAGGAACCGAAGCCTGGACAGTGTACAGACGACAGGTGAAAAAGCTGCATGCCTTCATGATGCGACATCTGCATTCGATCATGAGAATAACCTGGATGGACAAAGTGACAAACAAGAAAATACTCGAACGAAGAGGGCTGCCATCTATGGAAGATCTTCTGATCAGAAAGAATCTCCGGTGGACTGGACACCTCATGAGGATGTCACCAGACAGGCTACCAAAGCAGATTCTCTACTCTCAACTGTCTTCTGGTCACAGAAAGAATGGGCGCCCTCGTCTCCTGTTCAATGATACCATCAGGAGAAACCTGAAGCTGAGAGACATAACGACCGACTCGTGGACATCACTCACACAGCAGAGATATAAATGGAGAGCATTAGTCAAGTGAATGGAAGCAGTCTTTGTCGCATCGCGTCCGACAGCATGATGCTAACCTAATTTATCAACATTTATCAAGAAAAGAAGTACATTTCATTATGTTATATTCCTGGTTTGAAACACCACCATGGGGATACTTTAGTAATATTTATGCTGGCAAAACATTCGATCATGCACTTGTGAACCAGGGGCACATAACTATATTTTGGCAAAAAGCCATATTGATATGTTTGGTTTACTTTCTTTTATCTAACGTTGATTGATCATGAAGTATAATGAACGACTATATCATGTAAATATGAATACAATTTCGATAATGTTTTTTGGATGACAATGTACAACAATCTACTGCAAGTGGAGATTGTGAAAACTTCACTTTGCGTTAGAAGTCATGTTTCTTGATACTTGCTATTAACCTACTCACTAAGATTACTTAATGTTACTTCCTAAATGTTACTTATCACGTTCTCCGAAGCATCACACACGGAAAATGTTGGAACATGACAACGGTCTAGTAAATGTCTTCGATCTGTACTTTAGCATCTAATCATCATCATCGTGCAGCCATAGTGTCCCGTGGTTGGGCAAAGGCCTCATCATACTGACGTGCTCTGCCCAGGCCCACTTCCGTTTTCTGACCTGTACAATCACGTCTTTATCCTGTCTTTTATCTTACCCAGAAGTTAGTTTTCTGTGCCTATGTAATTATGTGCCTATGTATGTAATTACTATAATTACCCGTTCGCATCCTAAATATTGCACCATGGCTAGAGCCAAGATCGAGTGAGTAATTTCATTGGTTGAGATTAAATTCAGAGTTTCTCAGTAGCGATCAACCAGTGACACCGCTGGCTAACACTGACATCATCAGTAGCAGCGCCCGCTGGCGTGCGATGATGACATAGAACGCAGGATCACGTGTTCTCTCCGAGCTGTTACGAAAGATTGTCGAAAACACCTGCGACGCCTCTATAAGACGAGCTGCAGTCAATTGACGTTGCAAATACGTCAAGCACGTTGTCCTACGTCACCAAGGCGTAGATAATGTTATAACCTGATACATGAAGAAAACAATAATGCAGATATAATAACTTAACTTACAATTGAAAATTATTACTTATACCGAGTTACTTTTTTATTAAAAAGAAATCTACCGTAGCACTTTTATCACAATTGAGTCCTGCATCTGTTAATAAAATGGAAAAGATTCGTGGCACAACTGCTCTGTTATATCGCACAACACGTGCAACTTGTCAGTGCGGCATTCCATGGCCGTCTATCGCCACAGCGGCGTCGTCACGACCCATAGTTCTCATCATGGCCGCTAGGGCAGGCAATGATATGTGGCTCTTTTCGCAGTGACGTAGCAGCTCTTCTGTCGGACTCCGCTTCCTCTGCAGGAAGCTAATGTTGTGATCGAGTCCCAATTGCGCCGCTAGGTGTCGCCAATCGTGGCCGTTCACCTCATCGATCGGATCCAGCAACAAGGCAAGTCGTGTCTTCAAGTCGTCAGGGATTACACATTCTTCTACGACTTTTGGTGTCGTTTCTTCTGGAACATTCGTAACTCTTAAAAACGATTCTATCGTCGACGCGGCGTCCTCCCGTTCGATTTTCCTCATGGTGCTCGCTAGCGAACAGAGGCTTTTGTTTCTCATTTCCCAGACCATCAGCAACAGCTCCATCGGGTAGCCTTTGCTCTGTAAGAACGGAACCTTCTCGTCAAGTCCGAGCACACTCGCCAGGTGGCGCCAGTCGTGACCTCGAATGTGATCGGGAGGATCAAGTAGAGATGCCAGCTGCATCTTCAACTGATGCGGGATGGTGCTCAGTCTAGTCGTGGTCTGTATCTGACGAAGATGCCGCGACGATTCCTGGAACTGAACAGATCATATTTTATAACGCAGTTGATTTCTTACTTCAATTAAAGGCATTTTTACATTCCACCAACTCGTTCGAATGCCCTCCACAAACATCGAGATAATATAGGTTGTTAAAATAAACTTTAAAAATCGGTTAGTATTTATTGGGCAGTTTACTGGATGTCCACGTTCTTATCAAATAAAGGATAACGTAATTCACATTTATATTATGTTCATCAAGACTTCTGTAAATGCTTCAATATGTTATACTTAATTATCGCATTATCACCCAGAAATGTGTTATTATCATCCAGAAATGATAAAGTAGAGGCTGTCTTAATGAGGTACCACAATAATTAATCCGACCAAGGGCGATCTAACGCAACTAGGGTCTTTGTGCCGTCTTTTACGTATTCTTGACGTGTGTAAAATGCGGCACGGTTTTGCGGAACGCTTGTTTAAATCATCCTACAATGAGCTGTTGAACTCGCATGACTCCGAAGCCTCACACATAGCTAAATATGGATACAGTCTGACATGTCCGACAATCTGAAGGCATAGTATTACATTAATGTATATATTTACAGCCGATGGAACGTCAGCTGCTGGCCCGCCGACAGGTATGCTGGCTCGATGCCGGAAACGATGTTTAAAATCATCTACAGCTCGCCGTATGCACCACACGAGTCTGCTACGTCTTCATACATAGTTAAATATTGATATCGTATAACACGTCCGTCAATATGAAAGCATAATGTCTACATTAATGTACATTTACAGTCGATGAAACGTCGCGGGACGTTCGATCGAATTCAGCGTCAAGATGGCGTTGGTTTGGCTGTTCTGTCTATTGACCACACATACGGCATGCTGTTCTGTCTATTGACCACACACACACGGCATGCCCACACATAAAAACTACCGCTGGCTTCGCGCCTGCACAGTCAATAGCTTACCCTTCATATATACGAAAAGAATTATTTAAAACAAGCGTTCCACAAAACATGCAAACAAATCCACGTTAGTCGCTAGAACCGCTGATACGCAACTAGAGTCTAGGTGCGTATCAGCGCCTTCTGCGACTAACGTGGATTTGTGGAACTCCATTTAACCCTAAATTTGTTTACGTCCAATAACGACGTTATATACGTAACGGAACAACGGCTTTGTACCTTATTCATGTCTTACAAGACAGTGATATGTGCCACGCTGCCTACGTCACTGCTCTCTTGCACTGACGTGTTCCTTGCGACCTCTGTGTGCTGTTGTAATGCTGTCACCGTACACGACACCTCTGTGACAGCGCCTGGCATCGCAGAGTGCAACGCAAAGGAACAGTTTGAGCGCATATTTTGCCACACCGTCAGGAACTCGATATCCTGCGAACATAAACAATTTCTTATTATGCGTCCTGATACTGCTTCTGGCATTGTTACTCTTTCGTCAGTTGTATTTAATTGATCCCCCTTATTGCATTATTGCAAACACGGCCATCTCACAGACAATGTATCAATACGGCACCAACAGAACAATAATGTAGATGCTGGGAGCAATGCATATTGTTAGCGATATCTGTGTCTGTATTTGCTCGCCTTGGAGACGTTGTCCTGCAGTTCCCAACCCGCTGCGACATCACTAACTGACAACGTGATGTCGTTTTGGTTGTCGCGCACGATGAACGGTTGACTTCCGACCAACACGTCATCGTAGTCCCGGGCTTGGGTATATTTAAACAACTACAACAAGAAGAAGTTCTGCATGAGCTTCAGTACAAAAAAACAACTACTTAATGAGCAACATCACAATATAAGAACATTATGTAACGGCTGGCGATGTGTGTGTGTGTGTGTGTGTGTGTGTGTGTGTGTGTGTGTGTGTGTGTGTGTGTGTGTGTGTGTGTGCGTGCGTGTGTGTGCGTGATGCGCGCTGTGGGGTGTGTCGTTGTGCCTTTCGGACTGCACGGTATGTAATTGCAGTGTGTTCTGTATGGAAGAATCGATGCATGCTAGTGGGGTGTGGATACTGTTGTGGCCCCCTTTACCGGACTGCACAACAGAGTATGTAATATTAAAGCAGCTTACAGTGTTACTGTCAAACTGGAAGCAATCATGAAATAGCACTATGAAAAGTCTACCTCTATCTCAGTGACCTCGTTGTCGACACAGTGCGACGTCAGTTTCATTTTTGCAGCACTCGCCACGGGTCGGCATAGACGAGGGCGTTGACTCCTTTTGCCAGCGTCTCCGATCCCGTTGTCTTGTTGACGACGGTGAAGACACAGAAGTGGTCCAAGAAGACAAGACAACGTCTACTGCCATCGACGACGAAATGACACGAGGCTGAATCGTGCTCCTGCAGGCCGGGACATCGTCGACGTCAGAGTCACTGAAATTAGACACGTTTTGTTGTCCTTTGTGGGACAATAATATTTCTAGTTGTGTGTCATCGAAGTCATTCACACCATCAAGTCATTTACGTTTTGGTTCTAAATACACAAACACGCACACACCACACACGCCACACACACACACACACACACACACACACACACACACACACACAGTACATCACTTGCAGATCAGGCGGCGGATTCTGTGTCGCTAAGTGTAAGTTACATCCGAACGACAACGCCACTGTCTTCTTGAAATGCAGTCCGTGCGGTAGACAGTGGATGACTGGTCCAACTACGCTGTAGCTCTGATTCACTGGCGGTCTGTCTTGGTCGTTGTGACTGATTGCTATCTTGATGGTGACGTCTTTGTCGACAGCGTCTTTGGGAATCGACAGAACGATGTTCATCACATGAAAGATGCCTCCCGCCTGACCGACGGTGAACGTCCAGTAGAAGCGGTCGTCGATCTCCGACACTACTGTAGAAGAAAGGGAGGGTTGTCATTACGACCAATACTGATCAGTACGTCGAACATTAAATGTTTTCAATGTTGATGCAAGTATTCTGAGGATTTTGGACATACAAACCCAAATATATAATGAACTTAAGTACTATTATAAATGTGTGTGTGCGTGCGTGCGTGCGTGCGTGCGTGAGTGCTTGCGTGCGTGCGTGCGTGCGTGCGTGCGTGCGTGCGTGCGTGTGTGTCTACACATATGCAGCGAATTTTAATTACTCAAATAAATCCATCGACTTGGGCATCCAACTCTTTCTGATAAAGTGATAATCAAACAAATGTTCCTAGTTACAGAACTGAGAGCGAATTCTGATTACATGTCCAGGTACAACATACGTTGAGAAGACGAGTCGTCAGCAGAAGTATCATTGTGTGCAAGAGCATCGTATTCAAACCAGTCGACGTCGATGTACGGGGTTGTCTCATAGTTGTCGTCCGTCTCGGTTGAAAGTAACCTTCAGTTGTAGTCCATTAAATATAAATATATATATATATATATGTAGTCCATTAAAGTATATATATATATATATATATATATATATATATATATATATATATATATATATATATATATATAGTATTAATAATACTGTTTTATTTTCAATTTAGGTAAAACTCCATGAAATTTGGATATTAAACAAAGTACAAGCTCCATGACATGTAGCTTCTTAAGCAAAGCACAGATAATGACACCACTCGTGTGTGTGATATATATATATATATATATATATATATATATATATATATATATATATATATATATATATATATTTAAGCTGTAAGACTCTCATCCATTCCATGGAATATCATGTTGTATAGATGGTATTTAACTAACTTAGTTTGTTGGTGTGACAATCCAGAATGTTAACAGTGTGCCAATGTTACACAATATTATGTACAATTTATACACATATATACGATGTAGCGACTGATTGATCTTACAAGTTATATATGTATATATATATATATATATATATATATATATATATATATATATATATATATATATATATATATATGGTACTTAGATGTGTGTCCTGAGAACATTACTAGAAATGTACAAAACATTGGTTAGTAAAAACAAAACAAATTTAAAGTGTACACCTTTTAAAACATCAGCGTCACCAAAAACTGAATGGAAAAATGTAAGCAAAATATTACACGAATGGAAAACTAAGCAAACCGTTACCAGCTTTTCATCTAAACGACTCTTGTCTCGTGCACATGTCCTGAGCACGGTGGCGGTGGCACTCTAAATAATGTCCGCCTAAAAAGTAGTACCATTCTACTAACAGGTATTGCTATTTATCTGAGGACAGCCTACACGGTTGTTGCCCTCTCTTACACGGACGGAGCCAAAGAGTACCTTGATGGATGACTCTTTTGTTTTCTTCGCTTCCAGACAGTTCCAATGACAAGGCCAATGACGATCACAACAAGCGCACCTCCAACAATGGCGCCAATTTGTGAATCAGGGAAGCTGCTACTAGGTATGTCTTCTGGCAGTGTATTGGCTGCAAAAGACAACTTAAGTAATTATATGGTTGAAATAAACGACGTGTTTACACAATTCTCTTATGGTGTTTCATAGATAATATTAATAAATAAGGTATATCGTACAAGGGCGTAAGCCTGCAATAAAAACAATTATTTAGAAATATATATGATTAAAAATACAATAGGTAAAAGCAATTGTTAAGAAATATTATTTACATATCATAGCATTAGCAGTTCGTCATATCTAAACGGGAATCTAGTGCGAACAATAATAATGAATTCACAATCGTTACAAAATTAATATCACTTTCATTCCGGTTCCGAATTCGGCGTTCCTGTGTCACAGGTCTGCGAAGCAAGTTGCAGGCAGTGTTTGTTGCGGAGGTAAAGTGACCATACATTTGACAACAAAGGATTGAAACTTAAGTACCATATTAGAAAGATGGGCGTTTAATGGCCGCCCTGATTCTGTTGAGAGTATAACTTATATATGTTGTACTTCTCCCAGGTGTGTGAGAGAACGTGTCTGACGTTACTTGTGCATGTCCCATATTGACTGTAAATGTACGGATTCACGGCATGATCGGATAGTTCTTTCCTCTACGCCAACTCATTTATTATGTGTGTATTCCCAGTACTAAACGTGGTACCGGTATAAGGTTGAGATTACCACGCTACCTGCATTCAGTTAAATATACCAATTTGACTGGCCAGCGGTCACTGGTCATCTTTAATTAGTTTTTGCATTTGTCAGTGTCTAAGCTAAGTTATTTTATCCCTGTAAGACAACAAATAGGTGATCAAACAAACTCACATCGTTCACACAAGCTGCCGGTGAAGTTATCCGTGCAATAGCAAAGATAGGCATTGACTACGTCACGACAGGTTCCTCCATTTTGACACGGTTGACTGCGGCATTTTTGAAGGTCTGTAGATAAGAAACCCTCATGGAACACTAAACACAGTTGCCGTTATTTAATAATAACATATGTATGACGTATTAGTGACAGCCAGCTTTTACAATATTTTGCTAATTAAGATGCTAAATAATTATTAGAAAACGTGTCATACAAAGTGTAAATAATAAACGTCTACATTGAAATGTGTTTGTGCGTGTGCTGTGTACGTATGTACATCCGCGACTGAGCAGGTGTACGTACTTATTGAGTGTGTTTGCCTCTTCTCAAAGACAACTTACCATATTCGCATGTTGCTCCGACGTAAGGGGAACGACATACACAGGTAAACCAGCCTGTCATTTGTACGCATCTCCCATCGTTGAGACAAGGGTGACTTGCACATTCAGAAGCCACTTTGGTAACTGCATTTCAAAATATGAAACTGACAGCATTAGTCTAAGAAACTAGGTACGTCACATTTACAACGACAACGGTTGAAAAATCCATGATGTAAAGATGACTTGCACGAGAAAATATACTGATGGAACTGTAATGCTTAATTCAGACAGACACAAACTTTCTACGGAAATATAGGGTGGTAAAAATATATACCTGTTTCACAGTGGTTTCCAGTTGTACCTTGTCTGCAGTGGCAGACGTAGCCTGAAGACTGTTGCTCGCATTTGCCACTGTTCTGACAAGGCTGAGACCGACACGGGTTATCATCAACTATAAACGAGAGACAATAAGTGCTAACAAAAACATTAATATTACGTCACATCTTATATATATATATATATATATATATATATATATATATATATATACATAATGCAACATGTATGCAATTAAGTAAAGTCGCATATCAAACCGCTAATTTTTAAATACAACTTTCCATGTATGCAGTGACTTAAAATTGCATTATCAAACCGTTCATCCATATGTTGTCCTAGGGTAGTGTAACTCAACTGCCACAATATACTATGAATGACAAACAACATGTGCCGACTAAGAAAAATCACTTAAAGTTGCCTCTTTTGAAACCGTCCACGTTTAGAATACAAACGTTCCGGTGAACTCCATATATATTTATTTTAACATAATATGGCATTTATTTTAATTAAGATGAAGCTGCGCAAAATACGAACAATTATACATCGGCGTGCTATCCGTCTATTGTTCCACTGACCAACTCTGTCCATTGTACTTATTCATTATTTTCTGTTAGTTTATAATGACACCTTTAAGTACTAGTGCAGCCCTGGGTCAATGTAGTAGCAATGTATTTTCAGGTATGCTAATATTTACCTGTTTCACAGGTAACTCCAGTGAATCTAGCTGTACATTGACAATGGAACATGTTGGGTTGAGGTGTGGAGCAGTTACCATTAACACACGGGCAGCTCAAACATTCATCAATGTCTACAACACAAACATATACATGTAGACTATTATTTATCTTGCCGGCCTACAAAGCATGGCATATTTCTTTTTAGACAATTCACAATAACGCAAACAGTGGAAATAGTTTTCTTAATATACATCATTGACATAGTTGTCATTGATCGCACGAACTTGCGAAAATTTGAATAGATTTATGGTTGAACTATTGAACTATTGATTTATTCAAATTAATAATCAGAGGGGAAGAACTGTGGACACAAGTAAATTATTCTTAACAGTACACGCAAATATAACATGCCAGCCAATGATTGCATAACGTGTCGTTTGTTTAGAATACAGGTGTAATTCGAATTCTTTGTGATAAATTCATTTGTTGATACATCTGTATAGCATATGACATCGTGTGAACATTTAAGTAACGCGAATAAGCTACCAAGTTATGCTTAATTAATACTCCGCTAAAGCAAATGATAGGATTCGATCACATAGTGTCCATCTGCCTTGACCAACTGACCTTGGTCGCATTGGTCCCCTGTGAATCCTGACGGACACATACACCAGACTCCGGCCGGGACACGGAGACATGTGCCGCCATTGTGACACGTGTCGGCATTACAGTGGGTATCTGAGTGAAAACAGTAAACTACACACAGTACAAGAGTGACATCCAGGATGTTTTGTATAAAATCTAGGTCGTGTGATGTCAAACATACAGGGGCTTTTGACTAAAATGTCCACGGTTGGGGCAATATTGCAATAAAACAATTTCAGTCGTAAATATCTGACACAAGACATGCACATGTACACGTATGTGCGCGCAATGAACGATGAAGATTGTAGAGGAGCACAATATAGTGTACTACTCTAAGAGTTTTCTACATTTTCTACAAATAATTGTCCCACAAGCTCGTACGATGTTTGACGTAGATGTCACGATACTATCAAGGATTCTATAGCTTCACAGTGTGTGAAGCTATAGAATCCTTGATACTATGTTCGGCCAAATTACATAAATATCCGGAACCCCAAGATCATCCCGCTATGAGGTATGTGCACTTCAAAGTAAGATATGCTATAGTGTTTTAAAATACCAGTTCCACTGGCCATAAAGCTGGAGACTTTTTAAACACCGTTGTAGTAACTTATCAATTTTGTGAAAACATTAATACCTACAGTCTACATCTCACGAATCCAGGACAACACCCCCTCCGGACATGATCCCTCAGACAAAACACACCCAGAAAAAATTTCCTCCATACAAAATCCCTCTAAATAACGTTTTAATGGAATAACGTAATGTGTAAAAAATACATTTTATTTATCACCAAAAGAACATTCGGGTGAAAACATAAATAGAAATACGTGTTGAATGAATGCAAATTGTTTATCAGAAAATGAACCATAGACACATCACTAAATTAAGCGTGTCTGTCAACAAAATTATAGGTCATTTCCATTTGAATTATACCCCTATTCCCGCTTCTTGGTGTACGTGTGCCCATCCAGTACTATTTTGAGACCATTCTACTGACCGATCATAGACTGAGTAGATATTCAATGAGACGCATGTAATTTCCTGTCCTAGTACCCCTCCTGATATGTGAGAAATTTATTTCACAAGCACCCCAGTCAGTACGTTGTTGGTTTAAAAACCCATAACTCACACGAAAGCTAATTATCCTGTTCTAGATTGAAGGCAATTGCGCTGACTTTGAACTGAACAATTTATTGTTTGTACAGAAAAGATTAATTGAGTTGCTGCGTTCCCATGATTAAAAAGTGAATTAAGGGTATTTTGTCTGAGGGGATTATACCCGGTTACCCGTTACCTGTCTCGCAGTCTTTTCCCGTGGTGCCTGGACGACAGGAACACGTGTAGTCTGAGGACTGACGCGTGCACTCGCCGTTGTTGTGACAAGGGGCGGAGCGACACGGGTCGTCGTCAATTGTGACCACAAACAACGCCTGCTGTTAGGTCTACTAAATCGCAATCAGTGTTGATGTAGGATTTCTAGATACGCGCGAGACGTAATGTAGTGTGAAAACCAGAAGTAGGACACACTATTCTAATCGAAATGAAATTAAACAAGATTAGCCTATCAGTTAAGATGAGAATATGTAACCGATCCCAGCCTGAGAGTGACAGCTTTAACTTAGGTGCGGACGAAATGTGGATCGTCCAAAGAAAACGTGAGGAGCGAAGATAAAGTGAGCTGTTGAAAGGTTGTTGCAGATTTACGAGTCGTACAATCACATCGTATAGAATGCTATAAATACGCACATATAGGGAATAGCCTCAAGTAGAGAACAATTAAGGCCTGGTATAACATTAACATTTACATTTAAATATTGAAAACCCATATCAACAGCCCACCACCACGAATAGCAGCTAACTTGCTTAGACACGGCGATATCCAAATGCATAACAGTGACGTTGTGATCGGTGATCGCCATATAAACAAAGATACATTTTTACATACTTTCGGATAAATCACATGTTGTAATTGTTAAAGTGGCATATTCTACGTCATGTAGTTGTTTTTACGTCATATAGTTGTTTTTACGTCATGTAGTTGTTTTTACGTCATGTAGTTGTTTTTACGTCATGTAGTTGTTTTCTACGAACAGTCACCAACCAAACGTATGAATTTACAACTGAAAACACATTTGATGTCTATATTCTATAGCATGGGTGCTGTGTTGCATTCATATTGCTGCAAAATGTTCTCTGATAAAAACCACTGTTTACCTGTTTCACACCGGTCTCCCGTGTGGCCGTTTGGACACACACAGAACTCTTCGTCAACACAAGTTCCGCCATTCACACACGGACTAGTGCTGTCACAGTGTGTCACTGAAACATGTAGCACGTATTTTAAAATATGTCACTCTGTGTATGAGGTCCTATCTCCTGTTGTTAGGCTATGTGTTATTCAATCAATCAATTTAACTGTATTTTGTATAAAACGCGTGCATTTAATATGCGTTATGGTTATTGTAAAAAAAGTGTATTCGAGTTAATAGACTCCCTATATTGCACTTATCCATTTCTTGCCTATTGCATATGCATTATAAACATCCCTATGTTTACTATTCTGAACAGTGTTGTTCGTAGATACAGGTATCCTACACATTTGGCTGAACATATGTTTTATAAATCTAATTTTCAGCAGACCATGCCAGAACTAATAAACACTTCGCTAGAACTTCACCCTATAGATATGCTGTGTTTAATCCTCAATATATTAGGGTCTACTATTAGAAGCAATACGTCGATGTCAAGACGGTAGGTGGTGTTACACAATACAGTGGCTTAAACGTTAGGCCGGTATTT
This sequence comes from Ridgeia piscesae, assembly GCA_025642075.2. Lineage (NCBI taxonomy): Eukaryota > Metazoa > Annelida > Polychaeta > Sabellida > Siboglinidae > Ridgeia > Ridgeia piscesae. Next base: position 153,935 of record JAODUO010000278.1, read on the forward strand.
AAATATAACAATATTACTAACCTGAATGTATTTCGTAGAGTACGGAAAAGCCACGTTTAACAATTGATCCGTCAGTGACGAACAGCCATTTGGTGATATTCATACGTTCTGGCATTTTCACTGAAATCATTCACACTATTAAAGAAATATTGCTAAATACGTAATAGACACGAAGCGTATAACAATCTATTAATATATAATATAATATATATATATATATATATATATATATATATATATATATATATATATATATATATATATATATATATATATATATATAATTATATATATATATATCGGTAGAGAAATCGATGGTCAAGATAAGATCATAGAACGAATAAAGGAATTCTACACCGAGCTATACGACAGTGAACAGAGTACCATAATCCACACTGACACAAAAGAGGTACCAGAGATAACATCACGGGTGATGGAAGCAGGACTACGAGATATGAAGAATAGCAACAGGCAACTGTAATGTTCTATGTTTATGTACATGCTGCCACCTAGCGATCACGGTAACAGAATGTAGGTGTTGTTGACATCCGGGCACTTGGAAAACCCCGTTAATTATGTAACACAATAAATGATTTGTAATTTCATTTCATGAAATCTTGTATGATGCAAGAACATCGACACAATATCTGGCGACGAGGATATACTGTTGGCATGTTACTACACTGTTGTACGCTACGAGCTAGTAAAACGATATGTTTAGTCTAATTTACATACTGACCTATGTTGCCTATGCACTACGGTGAAACTATGGCATCGATATCCCCATTTGAGATGTTTATTGTCCACGGGGAAGAGACATCCGCCGGTACAACAATGTCAACATGGCACAAATGAGTTGCAAAAGCGGAAAACCTTCTCTGAGCTCCAGATCATCATTGAAAATGATGCCCGGAAATGCGGTTTTGTTGCACTATGTGTTTGAAACACAATGACGGATGCACAGAAAGGGATTAGCACAATGACGGCATGAGAAAATCCCGTTCCAACCAAAAAATAGCGTCTTGGAAAAGTCCCATGAAGAATAGTTCACAGTTCACACCGAAAAAGAATATTTCATATGGAACTTTCAAATTATGGCAGACGTCACAAAAGGACGGTGAAAACATAGATGCTTTTCACACCCGGCTACAAGGCATGGCTATTATTTGCGACTTCCATGACGTCGATAAAGAAATTCTTGCTCAGATAATACAAGGATCCACCTCATCTACGGTACACAGGCAGGAAAGCGCTGAAAGATGTCTTGATCCGCAGAAGATATTAAAAGAGGCTCGGAGTCTCGAACTTTCCGACAGCAGGGCAGCTGCCATCGAAAAAGCTGCTGCTGCCAACGCCATCTCCAGCAATGCCAACACCTATAACGTGAGCTATCAAAATCGAGTTCGTCGAGGACAAAGGGTCATCACTACCTCGGTTCCAGTCACTCCGGTAGTCGTTTCCATCACAACGGACACCATCCATGTCCTACACAACTGACTACTCCTGGCCCCAGTCATCGAGGCAACAATCATCATCGAGGTGGTCGTATCACTCATGTTTCCGGTGAACACTCATCCAGTGGCTCCTGTCACTAATGCGGCTCTCAGCCTCATTCCACGAACGACAAAACGTGCTCGAGTTGTGGTAAACAGGACATTGTGCACGTGTTTATATGTCTACACGCATGGTAAGACAAGTCGATTTTCCATCGTTTGTGTCTGATGATGAAAAGCATGTTTTTTCCGTCAGTGACAAGATCAACTCATCGAAAATCACAGCAAAGATATTGAACAGTCCCATTGACTTTGTATTCGACACGGGTGCATCTGTAAACGTCTAATCCACTTATGAAACACTGGTCAACAAACCAAGACTTCGGTCTCCAGTGCCAAAATGGTATGCTTTCGGTTCTACGAATCCTCTTCCAGTCCGAGGGTATTTTGAAACGGAAATCACCTCTTAGTCGCACACAACGCAGGCAAAATTCTATGTTCTGTCTAAAGACAACCTACTGATTAGAGTAACAGCCGAGCAGATGCAGTTAATCCATTTCTCTCTTCAAACTGGCTCGAAAACCATCTCTAATGAGTTTCCTGCCCTGTTTGATGGATCCATGGGTAAGAACAAGGACAAAAAGATCAAGTTGCACAACGACCAGTCTGTCCCACAAGTAGTGCAGAGACATCGACGAATCCCATTTCATATCCGCAAGGATGTGTCGAGGATGAGGTTGAACGCCTCGAGAAATCATCGAAGATGTAGAAGATCCCACACCATGGACGAGCTCCATTGTAGTGCTCCCCAAGAAGACTGGTGGCGTGAGAGTCTACGTCGACATGAGGGAACCAAACAAGCCCATTCGGAGAGAAAGACATATAATGCCGACAAGTGATGATCTCATTGCTGACCTGAACGGCTCAACTGTTTTCAGCAAGTTAGATCTGACAAACCAAAACACAATGGATGAACTGCCGGGCAACACCCCAGGTGCTCGAAATTTGTCGGACGACATAATTGTCCAAGGAAAGAACATGTTCATGGTTGAACATGATGCAAGTCTTCAGGCCACAACGAAGAAGTAGAGGAGAGTGGTGCCAAGAACAATAGAGACAAATGCGTGTCCTCCATCAAGTAACTGACTTTCTTCGGACAGCTGTTTGGCGCGAAGAGAATCTCGGCAGATTCAAACAAGATCAAGACCATTGTTAACACAATTCCACCGGAAAACATCAGCGAAGTCCGATCTTTTCTAGGAATGATACAGTACGTTTCGAGATTCATCTCTGATTACGCAACCATGACTGAGCCCCTCAGAAAGCTCACCAGACAGGACGTCGAGTTGAAGTGGTTGCAAACAGAATAACAAGCTTTCGAGAAGCGGAAGCAGTCTCTGACGCGAACCCCAGTCATGGTTTATTTCAATCCTGAAAATGAAACCACATTCCTGGTTGACGCAGGACCTGGTGGTATTGGAGCAATCACTCACCCAGAACGGGAGTGATTTGTTACGCCAGTCGCGCCCTCACTCCCAGTGAACAACGTTAATCGGAAACCGATAGAGGACTCCTGGCCGTGGTATATGGAATTGGACATTTCAACCTATATCTCTTTGACTCCCATGTCGTAGTGTCACTAATCACAAGCCAATATCGGGGATCATAAACAACCTAAAGCCTACCACAGCCCGCGGGAGAGGTGGCCCTCTATGTCTCATGCCATACGAGATTTCACTAGTCTAAGCCTCAGGAAGAAACGACCTGAATCCAGTCGACTACACCAGCCGCCATCCTCAGACCACACCAAGACACGAGAACTCTGGTGAGGCATACATAGCATATGTCGCGATGAATGCTGTACCTAAGTCAATGACGACTTAAGAAATGAAAATCTCCACGAAACACTACTACGAAAATACTGCAGAAGTTGGTGCTGGCGATTCAAACTTGCTGTTGGGAGACCCAAAGGTAGCAAACTTCATCAAGTTCAGAGAATAACTCTCCATCCATGATGGTTTGGTTCTCGGGGGAATCGTCTTGTCATCCCAGTCACTCTACAACAGAGAGTCGTTGCTATTGCACATCAAGCACGCCAAGAGATTGTTAAGACAAACCAGTGCATCAAAGAGAAGGTCTGGATCCATGTCACTGAAGATTTGAAGTGTCGCATTCCCTGCCAAACATCACGTCCAGGACATGCACAACGTGAATCCGTTCAAACGACTCCCTTGCCCTCTGAACCATGTAGCTCACACGCCATCGACTTCGCTGAACCTTTCCCGTCACGCGATAATTTGTTCGTTGTCATAGATGAGTATAGCCGATTTCCCGAGGATGAAATTATACCATCTACATCTGCCAAGTCGGTATTACCAAAGCCGAACGAAATTTTCTCACGCCAAGGAATCCCAACAACAGTTAAAAACGGAGATGAATTCACAAGTTTTTTGTTCGATTTCGGGATTCGTCACAGGAAGATGACACTCCTCTGACCAGAAGCAAACGGAGAGGCGGAGCGCTTCGTAGCTAAACTATCAATATAAGACAATCCGTGCATCGATGGCCGAAAACATTGCCTGGACGTCACAGCTTCCCACTTCCTATATCTATACCGAGGTACGCCACATTCACACATATCCCCCAAGATGTCTCCGTTTGAAACCCTCACTGGTCGCAAAATGAAAATTGGTTTGTCTGACTCTCCCATCACGAGTCAATCACCCAGAACTGTCCACAGCCGCATTGCTGAAAATGACTATATCAGCAAGTGCAAGACGGCCAGCTATGCTGACGCCACGCGACACACACGACCATCAAACCTACAACCAGGTGACTATGTCTTAGTACGGCAGAAGAAGGCGAACATACTGTCGACTCCCTATTCTCCTTCACCATATGTCATCACTCGTAAGAAAGACACCATTTTCTTGTTAAAAATAAATTGATAAACCCATCTCAACATGGGTTTTTAAAAGCGAGGTCATGCTTAACAAATATGTTATGTTTTTTGGAAGATGTCACAAAGTGGCTAGATGAGGGATCACCAGTAGATATAATCTACTTAGATTTTAAAAAAGCCTTTGACAAAGTGCCACACCAAAGACTACTACTTAAACTAAAGGCCCATGGCATAGGAAATGGAATGATCAACTGGATAGAAAAATGGCTTATTGGTAGAAGACAAAGAGTAGTAGTTGATGGGGAGGTTTCAAACTGGAAAGCGGTTTTGAGTGGAGTACCGCAGGGATCAGTACTGGGACCTATTTTATTCTTAATATATATCAATGATTTGGATGATGACATAACAAGCAAGGTGTTGAAGTTTGCGGACGCCACAAAAGTGTTTAGGAAAATTAAAAGTGATGCAGATAGACAGCATTTACAAGATGATCTTAATAAGTTGATAGAATGGTCTGAGAAGTGGCAAATGCTGTTTAATTTTGGAAAGTGTAAGTGCCTTCACACAGGACATGGGAATGAAGATGCACAATATACAATGGGTGATACTGTACTAAATACTACCTTAAAGGAAAAGGACTTAGGGTTAACTATTAGTGCTGACATGAAGGTATCAGAGCAGTGTGGAATTGCAGCAGCGAAGGGAAACCAAATTCTTGGATTAATTAGGCGAAATATAGTGTACAAAGAAAAAGAACTAATAATACCGCTGTATAAAACAATAGTTAGGCCTCACTTAGAATATTGTATACAAGCATGGAGGCCATATCGCAAGAAGGATATTGATATGCTAGAAAGAGTACAAAGGAGAGCAACCAAAATGATACCAAAACTCAGGAATATTAGTTATGAAATGCGTCTAAAAGAATGTGGTTTAACAACACTAGAAACCAGAAGATTGAGAGATCAGATTGAGGTGTTTAAAATATTGAATGGATATGAAAATATTGACAGAAATATGTTTTTCACAGTCAAGGAAGAGAGAAGGACTAGAGGACATGGAGTTACATTATCAAAGAAGCAGTGTAGACTAGATATTAGAAAATTTTCATTTTCACAAAGAACAGTAAACGAATGGAACAGATTATCAGCTGATTGTGTAGGTGCTAGTAGTGTTAATATATTTAAAAATAAAATCGACATATACCTAAGAAGGGCGGGGTATACTTAGATAGATAGGTTGGACTCTCGATAAGCCAAATGGCTTCCTAGTCCACCTGCCATCTAGAGTTGAATCTCTAGGTGGCAATCTCAATCAATCTTGTTAAATGATCACAGCAGAGTGAAAATCCAGTGGAAAAGATTGGATGGATGGGGTGACGTGCTAGTAAACCCTCCCCCAGTGTACTAATTTTAACAATTAGTGTTTCTAAAAGACATATTTGTTTGCCCCCTGAATGTCTATTTTATGGAATAATTCTTGTATGTTGCTACATTTAGAAATGCTTTATCAAGAAGGGGAGGAGTGTAATGTTCATAGTCAATGTACGTGCTGCCACCTAGCGATCACAGTAGCAGTTAGAATATAGGTGTTGTTGACATCCGGATCCGGGCACTTGGAAAACGCCATGCTGCGTAATGTAACATAATAAATTATTGTAATTTCAATACATGAAATCTTAAATGATGCAAAAACATCGACACAGTAGCAACGACCATATAGACATCGAGACATTGAAAGCAGCAGGAGAAGATACCATCTCGAAGACACTTGCTAAGCTGTACACTAATTGCATATCCGAAAGACAAATATCCACAACGTGGAAAAACACCAAGATGGTGATAATTTTCAAGGTGGGAAATAAGAACGACCACAAGAATTACAGACCGATATGTCTACTATTAAACATATATCAAATATTCGCGATACTACTAACAAAGACTCGACGACAACCAGCCACGAGAGTAAGCTGGATTCAGAAGCCGACAGACCACATCTACACTGTAAACCAACTGAAGGAGAAGTGCAGAGAAACCTTCGACTAAGTGCAAACTCAAGGAATAATGACCTCGCTTCAAGAACAGGGGATAGAATATGTGTATATCGAACTCCTGATGGATATCTACACCAACAGCTCGATGACAGTCCACCTACACAAAGAAAGTAACAAGATCAACATCAACAGAGGAGTACGACAAGGAGATACCATATCGTCCAAGCTGTTTATGACAACATTCGTAAGCATATTCCGACGACTGACGTGGAAAAGCAGAAGCTTGAAGATAGACGGCGAATATCTTAGTCATCTTCGTTTCGCCGATGACATACTCATATGCGCTAGTACACCACTACAACAAATGCTACAGGAATTGGGTGATGAAAGTGACAATCAGGGTTTGATTATGGAAACCGACACACAAATGTATGTCAGCAACACTTAGATCGTGAACGGTGAAAGCGACCTCTGCCTGGGACAGAGATACAGCACCAGCGACAAAACCCAAGACAAAGAGATCCAAAGAAGAATCACGGCCGGATGGACAGCATTCGTCAAGCACCGCGACAAGTCTACAACTCATGCATAGTTCCAGCAATGACATATGGTGCGGAAACATGGGCACTGAGCAGCCAAGCAAACAACAAATCTTGCAGCCGCACAAACAAAGATGGAAAGGAATATGTTAAACACCACATACCGGGACAGAAAAACAAACATCTTGGTAAGTGAAAAAAACAAAAGTCACAGACGTGACTGAACAAGTCAGAAGACGGGCGTGGACCTGGACAGGGCACGTCAGCAGAATACGAGATAACCGATGAACATTGCATGTCACCACCTAGAAACCCTACAAAAGGAAAATACCTAGGTGAAGACCAGCAATACGGTGGAGAGACGAACTAGACGACAAGTGGAAGGTACGATCACGCCAACCGAGAACGTGTTTTTGCCCGCAGGCGTTACCGGCACGCCGCGTCGGTGCCAGGTAGATCTATTCATGACTCACGTTGTCTTCAATACCTACTTCTGTAAACCACTGTGCTACGGTGCTTTATTCTTATTCCGAACAATGTTAATTGGTGCTGGCCTGCGACGTTCACGTACACACACCGTGACAATACGTTACGAGTACAAAGCTGCTAAAGGCCGACGGGTGTCTTTAGTAGGCCTACATATGTCAGCTCTCGCAGTTGAAACGGTTTGCCAGAGACAGGGTCTACGTATAAGCATTGGCAAAACGTCAACATTTACGACATTTACCGACTAAGTTAAACATAAAATGCTACGAGTCAGTATTAATGTTCGCACACAGATAAAAAACATACCTTTACAAAACTACCATTCGAATACCATTGAATTGTATTAGGGAGTATTATGGCGAAGGGTATTTCAATGGTACCTGAATGGTATTTGAATTATATGTTGTATTCTTTGTATTGAAAGGTATTTTAAATTACCATTGATAGTACCACTGAGTCCTACAGAAATACCATTGAATGGTGCAATGGTACTGAATGACACTGAATGGTATTCTATGGTATTCGGTGGTTTAACATTGGCTCTTTTGTATACGAGCAACGTAGTGTGAACGAAGTTGTCCAACGTTCGATTCAGCGGCAAGACGATTCGAACCCGAGTTCTCTAGATTGATTGTCCGATAGACTAAACACCGGGCTACGCTCAATATATGTTAATTTATCTACGGTGTTATAAAATGAAATGATTTCCAAATAACCAAATCAATTGGTCATATTTGAAGATAAAGCGATATAATTTTAGAGACCGGACATCAGTAAGATCATAAATATATCGTAAGATGTCTAGTTGAAAACAAATTCGTTAATTAAAATGTCAACAGTAAAATGGGATTGCAGTCAAACATGTCTGCTTGACAACAGTAATACATGTAAGTTATCCTGCAACACCAAATTACCTCACTTGTAAAGTTGTGCCCACTGCTCATGTATACTGGCTTGTACGTTGGAAGCCACCAAATGGCATAGTCAGCAGTTAGCAAGAAGTCGTGACCATTGTCAACGTCAAACTCTTCAACGTCAACGAAGACTCTCCATTCGTGCAGGTGGCCTTCTTCGTAATGCAGATTTATCTGACAGTAAACGTTGTTTCTGTATCCGGGAAACCCAGGACTTTGGATGCGTCCTCGGGTAGCCCTGAAGTCTTGTGGACACGTGTCTGAAATAACGTTTAGCATTACGTTAAGATTTTCCAATGAACATGACAATGAATGAGTGACTGACTAGATGAATGCATAAAAGGAGATGGTAAGCACATTTAGACATGCAGGAATTGGGTACTGGAAATGACGTAACGCTACTTTCTATAATGCCAGAAAATGAAACTCACAAGTTGGAAGTGAGCATTTCGACCCGTTGACGAAGTTGAAACCATCACGACACGCACAGCGACGACCAGCTGGTGTTGGTATGCAGATGTGTTCGCATCCGCCATTGCGATACCAGCAAGAATGTTCTGGATTCAGAGACAAACATTTGTTGTGAATCAGCCCTTGTCAAAGATACAAAGTTACCGACAATAGTATCTATTTATGACCGAGCTTGCTTAATTGTCTATATTAACGTTTTCCTCTTAGACTCGTTACGTCTACCCTAGTGACAAAACCATTATAATACGAATAGTATTTGACAATATTTTACCGACGTTCTTGTCGACGTTTGAATGAGCACATTATGGTGTTTACGTGATGATTACTGTCACGATTGGCACTTCTCAATTACCGAACTATCCCGACAAGCGACGGGTAGTTTTGGTTATGTTCTCAGTTCTGATAGCTAAATATAGCTTTTTTGAGTTGTGGCGCTTGGCAAACGATTGAAAGAACATTGCACATGGTTTCCAAACATATGATAAGACTAAACAGCATAGCTGTAGGCACTGATTTGGTTATTCTTCGTTGCACAGATGACTGTTGGCAAAATGGTGCTGTGTGACTCACTTAGCACCGCTTGTAGGCTCCTGTATGCTGTCATAGCATTAGGTCGACAACTCCAGAAAGGTCCAAATTTCGTTGGCTTTTGGTGTGATACAGACACATTGATTCTTGCCAGATAACATCTGTCAAACAAAAGAAATACTGTTCCTGTCACACAGATTACCGTTATCATTAATCGACGTAGAGTATATTTCTGTTTTTTTTTCATATTATAAAATGCATTTGATTTTCATGACAAGAAAATAATTGGTAACGATGTGTCAGATCAAAGGAATAGTGTAAGTGGTATTATAAACACACTAGTATTATTACATCTGAAACGAGTAATTTTTATTTTCAAAATGTTCATCAGAAAGTGGTTTTGGTGGATGAATGATAAGAGGTAATAGTTGCATGTTTCTTGAAAGCAGAATAGTGTACTAGACAGAAAAGAGAAAATTCAAAGAAGACGAAAAGATAGTGATACATATCTTGAAGGGACAGGCATGAACTTCTGAGATTGAAGTAGCATTGCAGACGACCAAGAGAAACCAGAACAGACAATCATACGGAGGAGAGAACGGATCCACTGATGTGAACTCTCAAACACAAGGGATGGCTGGGAAGGAGAAATATACCTATCTCCGGTGTCAAGAGGAAAGTACACGTGCTTTCCAAGTACAGCCAGTCCATACATTTGAGAGCGGTGTGTGTGGTAGAAGGCCAACTGCCTTCTGTCACTGCCATCAAAAACGGCAGATTCGACTGTATATTCTTGATCCGTTGCACTTTTCCAGTATATTCGTTCACCTACGCAGAGTTAATGTGTCAGTCGATGAAGCGAAATTCGATATAACAGTAATCTATATTATATATATATATATATATATATATATATATATATATATATATATATATATATATATATATATAAAAAAGAAGTGAAAATATGGTTCGAGCAGATACCACGGCTAAATCCATGCATACTAAAGATCCAATTTAGTTTTGAGAAAGAATCTAAATCATAAAGGTATCTATTATTGTATATAATTCTTGAACTGTTATAATAATAATACAATTTATTTTATAGCGCCCGAATCACAGTATTGCTCTCAGGCGCTTTACATAAATGTACAAATAGTAGCTAAAATTGGATGACAAATTATTATTAAAATAGATATATGTACATATATATATATATATATATATATATATATATATATATATATATATATATATATATATATATATATATATATATATATATATATAGATATATATATATATATATATATATATATATATATATATATATATATATATATATATATAAACATTATAAATATAAGCCTATACATGAAACAGTAAAATAAAGTAACACAGTCGTTACATTACTTATTATTCCTCAGTATGCTAAAATAATAAAGATGCTAACAACCCTACTTCCATAATTGTATGGAAATACACTGAATTTGTTATTAAGTTGAAGTCTGGAAAAACATGTGGCAACGATGGAGAATGCGCTGAACACTGTGTTCGTGTAGATATGCGTGTATTTTCTACACAAATGTTACCTCACGTTGATGATTTTATGAAAACAATAACTGTTTTCATGAAATTCGTATACCTCTGATCAAAGAGATGTCTCATGACATGATTGATGTACACAACGACATTAGGTTATCACCAATGGACAAAGCGCGCAGACCTATCATAATCTTACACACAAATCAGACTGAACGATAAATATATCGACATCAGAACGATGACCTTGGGACGAATATTTAGAGTGGATGCTTGACACTCAATATAGAGTTAGCCGAGTTTTTTGCAACTTCTGAGCTGAGACTGTCATCCAGTGGTTAATCCACTGAGACTGTCATCCAGTGGTTAATCCCCTGAGACTGTCATCCAGTGGTTAATCCCCTGAGACTGTCATCCAGGGGTTAATCCACTGAGACTGTCATCCAGTGGTTAATCCACTGAGACTGTCATCCAGTGGTTAATCCCCTGAGACTGTCATCCAGTGGTTAATCCACTGAGACTGTCATCCAGTGATTGATCTGCTGAGACTGTGTCATCCGGTGGTTGATCCCTGAGACTGTGTCATCCGGTGGTTGATCCCTGAGACTGTGTCATCCGGTGGTTGATCCCTGAGACTGTGTCATCCAGTGGTTGATCCCTGAGACTGTGTCATCCGGTGGTTGGTCCCTGAGACTGTGTCATCCGGTGGTTGATCCCTGAGACTGTGTCATCCGGTGGTTGATCCCATAGACTGTGTCATCCAGTGGTTGATCCCTGAGACTGTGTCATGCGGTGGTTGATCCCTGAGACTGTGTCATCCAGGTGGTTGATCCCTGAGACTGTGTCATCCAGTGGTTGATCCCTGAGACTGTCTCATCTAGTGGTTGATCCCTGAGACTGTCTCATCTAGTGGTTGATCCCTGAGACTGTGTCATCTGGTGGTTGATCCCCTGAGACTGTCATCCAGTGGTTAATCCCCTGAGACTGTCATCCAGTGGTTAATCCCCTGAGACTGTCATCCAGTGGTTAATCCCTGAGACTGTCATCCAGTGGTTGATCTGCTGAGACTGTGTCATCCGGTGGTTGATCCCTGATACTGTGTCATCCGGTGGTTGATCCCTGAGACTGTGTCATCCGGTGGTTGGTCCCTGAGACTGTGTCATCCGGTGGTTGATCCCTGAGACTGTGTCATCCGGTGGTTGATCCCTGAGACTGTGTCATCCAGTGGTTGATCCCTGAGACTGTGTCATCCGGTGGTTGATCTCCTGAGACTGTGTCATCCGGTGGTTGATCCCTGAGACTGTGTCATCCGGTGGTTGATCCCTGAGACTGTGTCATCCGGTGGTTGATCCCTGAGACTGTGTCATCCGGTGGTTGATCTTCTGAGACTGTGTCATCCAGTGGTTGATCCCTGAGACTGTATCATCCGGTGGTTGATCCCTGAGACTGTGTCATCTAGTGGTTGATCCCCTGAGACTGTGTCATCCAGTGGTTGGTCCCTGAGACTGTGTCATCCGGTGGTTGATCCCTGAGACTGTGTCATCTAGTGGTTGATCTTCTGAGACTGTGTCATCCGGTGGTTGATCCCTGAGACTGTGTCATCCGGTGGTTGATCCCTGAGACTGTGTCATCCAGTGGTTGATCCCTGAGACTGTGTCATCCGGTGGTTGATCTCCTGAGACTGTGTCATCTAGTGGTTGATCCCCTGAGACTGTGTCATCCAGTGATTGATCTGCTGAGACTGTGTCATCCGGTGGTTGATCTTCTGAGACTGTGTTATCCAGTGATTGATCTGCTGAGACTGTGTCATCCAGTGGTTGATCCCTGAGACTGTGTCATCCAGTGGTTGATCTTCTGAGACTGTGTCATCCAGTGGTTGATCCCTGAGACTGTGTCATCCAGTGGTTGATCTCCTGAGACTGTGTCATCCAGTGGTTGATCCCTGAGACTGTGTCATCCAGTGGTTGATCTCTGAGACTGTGTCATCCGGTGGTTGATCCCTGAGACTGTGTCATCTAGTGGTTGATCCCCTGAGACTGTGTCATCCAGTGATTGATCCGTGAAACTATCAGCATCGCGTTCTTTCACCTTGTCCCACGCCTGCCTGTTGTTGTGGTCGTAATTGTGAAACAGAATCGCGAAAAATCTCCAAGAGCATCAAAGTGGTGAGCGATATTACGGCAAAAGCTGTGGAACTTCGCCACAAAACCTTTCCAAAAGAACCCCTCCCTTTCGCAAATCCCTATTCGACAGCAACGGAATGCTGAATCCTGTTCCTGTATGAACTATATAACTTACAATTTTGTTTCGATTTTATTGGGACGCTCCCTGTATAAATCTGGCAAAAATGCAATACCTTGTGCATCCGTTGCAAGATTGTACGTCGTCCCCCAGCTTCGAATGTTGTTTGCGAACACGTTATGTCGTGTACCGTCCATGGCTGCCATCTCAATTGTGTGGTTCGCTCTTCTCAACCCCGAGAACCAGTACATCATTCTGCCAGCAGAACCAGTGAGTGAGATAGATGGTCACAGTAAGCACAGTTCCTGTGCAAACACAACGACCAATTTGTTGGTAAGATTATTATCTTTATTTATATTACAAAGCATACTTTCTCTGTCTCTCTGTGGACTGATCTCCGTTAGTTTTGCATTTTGCATGTGATTCAGCGGGCTTCCAGAGATGGTTCGTAGATATAAACCATTTCAAAATTCGGCTATACGGGAAGTTATCTCCGCGGAATGTCATGTTTTTTTCTGCATCAGTGTAAAGATAATTCTGCCATCTAAAACCATGCCGTTGGGTATTGGGAAAATTCTGCGTTCTTTAAAATTACAGGCACCAGCTCTGCTTGCCACCCATTAGCATTTCGTTACGCCGTACGTAGGAACACGCTCTATGTCGATGTTTATGATAATGTACAAAAGGTTGCTATGGCATTACAGGGAGTGGAAGTATGTGCCAAAGCATATTTTGAAATTACAAGCGCCTGCCCAGCCTAAATTTAAAAGTGTCCAGATACAACTATTTCGGTTAGTCTATTCCTTTACTGATGTACTAAAACTCCAATTTTGGAACAGACGCTGAAGCAATATAACGGAATTGTCAAACTAAATTGAAAAACTAAACGGGTGACTGTCTCTTTTCAACTAAGTGTGACTGTTAATTAGCAATCACACTTACTTGAAAAGAGACTTATTATATTAATATAATTAATATAATTGACATACCCACGGAGAGGCGCTATTGTTATGTCGCCATTATCAAATGGATCGTCTCTTGACACGGACGTCAACAGAGTGAAATGATTTCGTCCATTCAGCGTCTTGACCCAAATGATCCTTGTTGATCCATTATACTCCACTTGATAGATGAGTCGAGAAACTAAGTCGACATCGACGCAATAAACATTCAGAGGCTTGACGCCAGCTGAAGCAGGAACGTCACACGGAATTAATTTGCCGAGATTTATACTGCAACATGTACAATACGACAAGTCGAAATGAACTGTTGACGTTTATTCATTTATTTAACATTTAAATACAAATGAAAATCGTTTATTCATTTATTTAAAACTTAAATACAAACGAAAATACAAGTGTGAGCAGATAGCCGGATAAAAGCATTATAACACGTTTACACAGTCAGTTTGAAATATAGATTCGCACAAAAATATTACAAGTACTGTATTATCGTTTAACTGTTTAAGGTGTATATCAGAGAATTATATTGGATAGACAGAACACATGTCTCACATAGCTACATGCTACTATGTAATAATAATAATAATACAAGTTGTATTGGCAACTCAACCGAGTTGGATTCATATTATACAATAGAATACAATTAACTCATCAAAACATCATACAATAGGAATACCTTTGATACGGCAAATCATACCGTATTAATAGACTTGTTTGCTGGCAGTTGTATAAAGCCCACGGTATAAAGGAGTTACGAAATCTATTCGTTCTAGTAACTGGTAACGGGTACACATTTTCTCGTCTGATATTATATTCGACATGTCTTTTGTCAGACTTTTATTTTATCAAAATATTTTTGACAAATGCTGTCCCGTCTTACATTCAACGTATCCAGGTTAACATGTCTAAATATATCCGCGTAACCAAATTCAGGAAAAATACCTTTTAATGCCCTTTTTTGTATAACTTCAATATTGTCAGACATATTGGGGAAAGTTAGTGTGCCATACAGGACATGCATATTCTAAAACTGGTCTCCCCACACTAACATATACACTGACCAGATCTTTCTGTGTAATCCCTGCACGCTTTAACTGATATAACATGTACAAGCGTTTACCGGCCTTTTTCACAATATTTTCCACGTGTTTGTTCCATGTCAGATCCTGAGAAATGGTCACACCTAACAGTTTCGCATGGCAAACTTGTGCAATATCCCTCCCATCAATCTTTATATTCGGGATAGTGCTTCTAAAATTGCCATTGTGTGCCAAACTAATGATTATTTCTTTTGATTTTTTCCGAATTAATGTTCATGTCATTCTGTTCTGTCCATCTAGCAGCAATATCAACCGACTCTTGTATAACATTCACACCATTTCTGTCGCATATTTCAAATAACGTACTGTCATCTACATATTTATATAATGAAACAGTCGTTCTTAAATCATTTATGAAACAAGGAAACACTTAGGTCCAGACAATGTCCCTTGCGGTACTCCCCCATTGGGATGACCAGAATGGGAATATTAATTTCCTATGTTTACTCGTTGAGCTCTGTCTAATAGAAATGTTGCCATCCGTCTTAACATATGTGCGTGCAACCCATACGACTGTAGCTTATCTAGTAACAAATTGTGATTAATAAGATCGAACACTTTGCTCAAGTCTAGCAGTATAACTCTGACATAAGAATTCAATTTATCTGTCGCCTTATACCACATATGAGCCAGTTCGACAAGAACGTCTGTTGTGGACGTTCCGCTAATTCCTCCAAATTGCTTAGCAACAATTTCACCTTCAATTGTTTCATCCACCCATTTCATTATTATTGATTCAAACACCTTGGCAGCTATTGGAGTTAGTGAAATTGGTCTAATGTCTTTTTCAATCGACAGGGGGCTTGTTTTTGGCAACGGTATTACATTGGCCATTTTCCATTCCATGGGGAGTACATCTTCTCTTAATGAATTGTTAAAAATAGCTGTTAATGGA
>JAODUO010000278.1:175000-375000 GCA_025642075.2 Ridgeia piscesae
TTAGACACTGTGGGAGGTGGCACCACCAACTGGTGAGCATTTATATTTCAAATCATGTACAGCGATCCCCACCGTCCAGCCATCAGGTCTGACCCTCCTCCTTCCTCCTTCCCTCCTTCCCTCCTTCCTTCCCTCCTTCCCTCCTTCCCTCCTTCCCTCCTTCCCTCCTTCCCTCCTTCCCTCCTTCCCTCCATCCCTCCTTCCCTCCGTCCCTCCGTCCCTCCGTCCGATAATTCTGAACGGTTTTGCTAACCCTCTACGTACAAATGCACGTAAACATCTGAAGTAAACTTTGTCAAAACCACCTTCAACCTAACCTTAAACCTAATCGTAACCCCAGATATAACCTTGAATACAATGCTAATCCAAATCCGAAATATAAACCTTTTTCCTTATCAGAGCAACCCTGAAAGGGTAGGATATTTGTGCGTAGAATGTTAGCAAAAAGCCCTCACACAGCACTAGTTTCAACGTCATGACTGCTGCATGGCGTTGCTGATTGTAATCTCGATACGAGGCAGGTATACTGGTATAACAAACTACTTCTCGAGTCAAGGGTCACCAGTCGCAGCCAATAGGCATTGGTCGTGACATACTTTGATATTAGTAGAGCTACAGTGTCAGGTGATTACATTTCGGAGTAACGTTTAGTTAGGCTACGTGCGACCGTTCCCTGCGACGTTGTCGGCGCGAGTAGAACTATTTTCCGCAACCATGTCCAACACGATCTTTGGTCGAATCGTGCTGTTGATAACCGTGACCACGCTGAACCTAGACCTCAGCGAGTCGAAGTGTATGTCGAGGTTCTGTGACCAACAAGACGAGGCGAATGTGCTCGCCTTGTCTACCCGCAACCAGGAAGTGGTCGAGCAGCTACAACGGGAACCGCGCGTGCTGAGATTTAACAAGATTTAACAAGATTGCCACCTAGAGATTCAACTCTAGATGGCAGGTGGACTAGGAAGCCATTTGGCTTATCGAGAGTCCAACCTATCTATCTAAGTATACCCCGCCCGTCTTAGGTATATGTCGATTTTATTTTTAAATATATTAACACTACTAGCAGCTACACAATCAGCTGATAATCTGTTCCATTCGTTTACTGTTCTTTGTGAAAATGAAAATTTTCTAATATCTAGTCTACACTGCTTCTTTGCTAATGTAACTCCATGTCCTCTAGTCCTTCTCTCTTCCTTGACTGTGAAAAAAATATTTCTGTCAATATTTTCATATCCATTCAATATTTTAAACACCTCAATCTGATCTCCTCTCAATCTTCTGGTTTCTAGTGTTGTTAAGCCACATTCTTTTAGACCATTTCATAACTAATATTCCTGAGTTTTGGTATCATTTTGGTTGCTCTCCTTTGTACTCTTCTAGCATATCAATATCCTTCTTGCGATATGGCCTCCATGCTTGTATACAGTATTCTAAGTGAGGCCTAACTATTGTTTTATCAGCGGTATTATTAGTTCTTTTTCTTTGTACACTATATTTCGCCTAATTAATCCAAGAATTTGGTTTCCCTTCGCTGCTGCAATTCCACACTGCTCTGATACCTTCATGTCAGCACTAATAGTTAACCCTAAGTCCTTTTCCTTTAGGTAGTATTTAGTACAGTATCACCCATTGTACATTGTGCATCTTATTCCCATGTCCTGTGTGAAGGCACTTACATTTTCCAAAATTAAACAGCATTTGCCACTTCTCAGACCATTCTATCAACTTATTAAGATCATCTTTAAATGCTGTCTATCTGCATCACTTTTAATTTTCCTAAACACTTTTGTGTCGTCCGCAAACTTCAACACCTTGCTTGTTATGTCATCATCCAAATCATTGATATATTAAGAATAAAATAGGCCCCAGTACTGATCCCTGCGGTACTCCACTCAAAACCGGTTTCCAGTTTAAAACCTCCCCATCAACTACTACTCTTTGTCTTCTCCCAATAAGCCATTTTTCTATCCAGTTGATCATTCCATTTCCTATGCCAGGGGCCCTTTTAAATTTAAGTAGTAGTTTTTGGTGTGGCACTTTGTAAAAGGCTTTTTTAAAATCTAAGTAGATTTTACCTACTGGTGATCCCTCATCTAGCCATTGTGACATCTTCCAAAAAACATAACATATTTGTTAACATGACCTCGCTTTAAAAACCATGTTGAGAGGGGTTTTAAACAATTTATTTTTAACAAGAAAATCAACCAGGTGATCTTTTATTAGTCTTTCTAATAGTTTGCAAATCACCGATGTTAAACTCACTGGTCTATAGTTCTCTGACTTGTTTCTCGAACCTTTTTAAATAATGGTATAATGTTTGCTTCTTTCCATTCTAACGGAACTATTCCCTCCTCTAATGACAAATTGAACACTGTTGCAAGCGGTATGCTGATTTGTTCTACAATTTCCAATAGTAATTTGGGGGGAATCCCATCCACTCCAGGTGATTTATTATCCTTCATATCTCTTATTTTCTAGCTACCATTGTTGGGTTACAATTAGTTGTCCTAAATAGTCAAACTCTCTCCCTTCGAACTTAGTCTCAAGTACTGGTAATATACTAATATCTTCCCTGGTAAACACCGAACTAAAGTACTCATTTAGGTTTTCTGCCATTAAGAATCCCTCTGTTATTATGTTTCCATCACTACCTTCTAGAGGACCGACCTTATCCTGAACTTTCTGTTTACTTCGAACATACGCATAAAAACTCTTGCTGTCATGTTTTATATTAAAAGCTATTTTTTGTTCGTAGTTTCTCTTTGAATTTCTACTTTCAGCTGTAGCTTGATTAAGTGCTTCTTTATAAATGCTATAGTCTTCTTCACTTCCGGGATGTCTATATGTCTTCCACATCATTTGCTTGTACTTGGTTTTTCTAATGGCTTCCTTCGATAAGTGTTTCTTCTTTTGACCGTTTCCCTGTTTTCAAGGGGACAAATTTTCAACGAGCAGTCAATTTCACTCTTTAAATATTCCAGCATTCTGTTGCTGTCTTATTCTTCAGTGTGTTATTCCAGTCTATCTTTGCTAAATATTCCCTCATGTCCTTATATTTTCCTTTGTGAAATTTTTTTCCCGTACCTTATTTTTCTATTCCGTTCTCCCCTTTTCTTTGATGATAAAATGTATCTGGTTGTGATCACTACACCCCAGTGGCTCACATATCTTGACATTATCAACGAATTTTCCCTTTTGTGAGCTCAATACTATGTCTAACACGTTCTCGCCCCTGGTTGCTTCTAACAAGACAAGAAACTATCTTGTACTAAATTTAAAAAAATCTTGATCCTCTCTCCCGGTACTCTGTAGAGATGTCCACTCTATATGCCCATGGTTAAAATCCCCCATAATAATACAGTCCCGTTTACTCACTTCTTTGATAGCGTTATGTATTTTTTCATTCTCTTCCATGCTTATGTTTGGACTCCGATACACTAACCCAACAGTTAATGTTGACTTTCCTGTAAGTATGTTAACCAGACAGCATCTTCACATTCTGCTTCTTTTACTAATTTTATTTCATAAGCTTGGATGGATTCTTTAATATATAAAATAACTCCGCCTCCCCTTCTTCCTAATCTAGAGATCAAAGACAGAGCTGAACGCAGACGTAGTTGGTCGGCTGGCACAAGAGGTACGCACGCTCAAGACGGAGGCAGAACATACCCAGCGCGTTGTCGGCAGGTTACAACAAGAAATAGGCGAACTTAAGAAAGAACTGGCGATACAGGGTAAGTACTTTGTGTCGGGAAGGTATACAAAATACAAACAACATGCCTGCGTCCTAGTGACGATAGTGGCATCGAGACTACAGCAACAATTCCAGTAATACTCGAACTGAACTCAAAGGAAGGGGAGAAGTGGAACATCTGCAACAGGAAGATGTGTCTTGCAAGTTGTTTATTGCGGTTATCACAACATAATCCGAGTATTTAGCAATGTTTCGTTGCGGCGATCGATCTATTTCACTTGTTTACGGCTAGCGAGTGCACACTGCGCATGCGTTCGCTGTGCCTGACAACTGGTGACGTTTGTTTATAGATAGGTGTCTCAGTTAAACGTTCCTATTGGCTAAAATTTACGTCATTGGAGATTTCCTCTAGCAGATTCAGACAGCGGACATGCTGTGCTTTCCCGTTGTACCAAATATGTCCGCCATGCGGCAAGGGAAACCCCGAAGAATGCGACTCGAACAAGTGCGATTTATTGGTTTTGTTTTACGAAAATAATGCGTGAAATGTTATGTAGCCTTTCTAAAAAAAGGGTTATAAAATGTACTAAATAGTAATATAAATGGCAAATATTAATTGCCAGTTGATTGAAAAGACATTAAAGTGTGCTTTGGTGACGAAAAGTCGAAATCGTTAAATATCGCCGTGCAATGTTTGCTGACATGTGACTCATTTCGTTAGAACAGGTCACTAATTGTTCGGCTGATCCAGACACTTCGTTCTCAGCGGTTTTTCGAACAAAATCCTAATTAACTAGACAGAGCGACCGAATTAACATATTTGAATTAGCACGCGTTTAAACATTGGGAAATAGTTTCTATTTACCATTTCGGTCCTTCTTTGTTCGGCCATTCTTGCCGTCACGCCTGATTGACCAGCGGTGTTACAACAAAGGTGACGGTCAGTACCAGAATACATTAGGTATTAAATACGTGCAAGAATGGCGTCGTTCACTTCTAATGTAAATGCATTGTCATTATATATACTGCGTGTGGTTTATTGTAACTATTTTATTTGTTTAGAACATCGGCCTGGTACCTCCAGACAGTATGCCGCTAGAAGCTGCAGACAGATCCGTGCGATTACACCAGAGGCGACTAAGTGAGTGACTTATTAAAATTCATAATTAATGCATGACTAGGTCTGTTGCATCAAGTAACGTAACGAAAATCATTATATTTCCTTGCGCGCAATTAACATCATGCAATTGATTAAACAACTGTATGTTGCACAAAGGATAATGTAGAAGTAATATCATAGTAGGAGCAAGAACACCATGTGTTATGTTATTGCCATTGGTAGTTGCAATATTCTAATATTTACTCAATGATGTGGTAAATATGTCTAATAATTGACCAC
Source organism: Ridgeia piscesae (assembly GCA_025642075.2). Lineage (NCBI taxonomy): Eukaryota > Metazoa > Annelida > Polychaeta > Sabellida > Siboglinidae > Ridgeia > Ridgeia piscesae. Next base: position 180,094 of record JAODUO010000278.1, read on the forward strand.
ATCATATTAAACATTAGTTACAATACATCACGTGGAACATTCGAGAAACGAAACACTTCATGTTTATAAAAAAACATAATCAAAACTGGCACCCATAAATCGTGATCTAGTTGGTTAGCCCTGCCTATTTTGAAATGTTAGCGAGTGGCTTCTGCAAGTACACGGTCAGCGACGGTGCTAGCAGTGTTAATATATTTAAAAATAAAATCGACATATACCTAAGAAGGGCGGGGTATACTTAGATAGATAGGTTGGACTCTCGATAAGCCAAATGGCTTCCTAGTCCACCTGCCATCTAGAGTTGAATCTCTAGGTGGCAATCTTGTTAAATCTTGTTAAATCTTCTTGTTAAAATTCACTTCCAACAAATGACACATATAATGCGGCCTTTAGAAGAATCGTAGGCATCTAGATATCTTACTACCTCATCGGCCTTCATTGAAACCAGCTCCTAAACAATGAACCCATCACATACAATACTTCACGTGTCTGTGGATTCATTACATTACGGATGGTGACACCGCTCATTGGTCAATGTTACAGCGGCGTTTATTGGATATGCGTGTCGCCTAACTGCAAGGATGCCCAACAGCTCTTCTGTGACATGCGCAGTGGCGGCTGGACGCTGGTTGGTCAAATTGGTGGCGTAGCTCGCAACCTGTACGAGAAATGGCTGAGGGCCAACGCAAACACGTACCTACTGCGACGTCCAAAATTAAACGCGGTACCTACGGATGCATAGATGCAGTCGACCTAGCCGTTAACTATGCAGATCAAGTAAGTACCTATCATAACTTTAAATGTAACTCAGTGCTAAGTAACAAGTAGGCATTTTCATTTTTCATAAGAGCATACATAATTTTGTTTCTATACTAACATGAAGATAACTGTTGACATTTCAGGAATGGGCTTTATCATGTTCATTCAATGTGTTTCCATTTGTGCTTATGCTCGCTAAAGCTTAATCTACCCATATACCCAGTCTTCCTTCAGACTTACCGGTTTTATTTGGGTTAAGATCTTTTCAATTCGGCATAATCTACTCTATTATAAGGACTGGATACCGCGCTATATACACGCACGCATTTATCTGTTTCACGTAGTAGTAACTACATTAAGCATTTACGTTCAAAGACAGTTTGCCTATTTCTGCTGCATGTTTTAATTGTCTTCATTTTTAGATTCGCCTCAGCAGCGGAGAAAACAGCACTGGTATGGGCCTGTTCTGGGTCGAATGGGATTTACCGGCTAACAGGAACGTGTCCACCTTCTGGAACCTGTCTGTCGGCTCGAACGCCGTAACTTCCGCTCCAGAAAACAAGGTCGAAGTGCGAAGCTCTTTCGGAAGAAAACGCATTTGCTACCAGAACAAATACGGAATACAGACGTTTGGCGCGTTTCCAGCCACTGTGAGTAGTGTGATGTCTACCGCGAGTAAGGTGAACAATGTGTGCATGGCTGTCGTTGTGATCAACCGCGGAACATCGGTGTTGGGGTTTACAGCAAACCGAAATGGGTACGACGCACCGACAGGTGATCTCGATTGGCCTAACGTGGAGACAGGACCTCCGTACTTGTCGGTGTGGCTGCGGTAATAATGTGTTATTCGCACTACATGGTTGTGGTCGTTCTACCGCTCTGAAGACACAATGCTGCGCCAAGACACACCGATGGAGATATCAATTCATATTGAATTAACAATTCAGACACACCCATTCATATTGTGCGAAGAAGTGCACATGCATTGGTGTTGTGTATTTGCTGGAATGCATCAACAAACTACTGACCGAATTATGTGATATCGCACGATTAGCTTAGGGTTGAGACACTGGAGAGACCAAGAAACAACTACGCTGGGCATCGACATTGGATGTGTGTGTGTGTGTGTGTGTGTGTGTGTGTGTGTGTGTGTGTTTGTGTTTGTGTGCGTGTGCGTGTGCGTGTGCGTGTGCGTGTGCGTGTGCGTGTGCGTGTGTGCGTGTGTGCGTGTGTGTGTGTCTTTGTGTGTGTGTGGTATTTGTGTGTGTGTGTGTGTGTGTGTGTGTGTGTGTGTGTGTGTGTGTGTGTGTGTGTGTGTGAGTGTGTGTGTGTGTGTGTGTGTGTGTGTGTGTGTGTGTGTGTGTGTGTGTGTGTGTGTGTGTGTGTGTGTGTGTGTGTGGTGTGGTGTGGAGTTTGTGTGTGTGTGTGTGTGTGTGTGTGTGTGTGTGTGTGTATGTGTGTGTATGTGTGTGTGTGTTTGTGTGTGTGTGTGTGTTGTGTGTGTGTACACGCGCATGTGTATGTGTGTGTGTGTGTGTGTGTGCGTGTGCGTGTGCGTGTGCGTGTGCGTGTGCGTGTGCGTGTGCGTGTGTGTGTGTTTGTGTGTGTGGTATTTGTGTATGTATGTGTGTGTGTGTGTGTGTTTGTGTATGTGTGTGGTGTTTGTGTGTGTGTGTGGTGTTTGTGTGTGTTGTGTGTGTGTGTGTGTGTGTGTGTGTGTGTGTGTGTGTGTGTGTGTGTATGTGGTGTTTGTGTGTGTGTGTGTGTGTGTGTGTGTGGTGTGTATGTGTTTTTATGTGTGTATGTGTGTGTGTTTGTGTGTGTGTGTTTGTGTGTGTGTGTGTGTGTGTTTGTGTGTGTGTGTGTGTGTGTGTGTGTGTGTGTGTGTATGTGTGTGTGTATGTGTGTGTGTGTGTGTGTGTGTGTGTGTATGTGCGTGTGTGTATGTGTATGTGTGTGTATGTGTGTTCGTGTTCAGTGCGAGAGAAGGGGCGAGAAGAGGGAGAGGTGAGAGAATGAGGGTGTGCGAGAGAGGTGTATACATTTTTCAATTGTATAGAGGTGCATACCTTTTCATCCATTTAATACAATAATCTAAATCAGTTTTGATATATATATATATATATAATATATATATATATATATATATATATATATATATATATATATATATATATATATATATATATATATATATATATGGGTCAATTACGTCTGAAATAAAATGTCGATTTCAGCTAAACGACAAGTGCCTATAATTGTATATGTGTCCCTCGTGGGGAAAGGAAAAGAGGCAGGGCGAGAAAACGCTGTTATATCGGACAGACGTGGAAATGGCATGAAAGCAGGATATACTTTGAAACAACCATAAAAGCAAGCTTTAACCGAGTTCGCTGCAAAGGAATAGTTAATTGTCTATGCACTATCGTGGAGCGGCACGACTTAAATTAACGTCGTCTGCGTAAAGTTGTTAATTATTGACCAGAGCGTAGTTGGAAAAACGACGTAAAATAAGACAGAACCTTTAAGACACGTCAGATAAGAAGTGCACATGACAGTCGCTGTTTCCCATGTTAACTCTTCCGTGTCACCTATCAGGTTTTGTGAAACAAAAACAGACACTAAATACTCGTTTTTCATTTTTTATTCACAATTATTCATGTATTGTCCTTCAGAACTATTGTTCTGTCGTGCTGTTGGGCATAGCCAATACATTTGCATTAGTCAGTTGACAATAACAAAATTATATTTAAATGAGTATATACACGATTAGTCAATAAAGTTGCTGTAAATGCCAATAAAATAAATATTGATGGATAACATTATTTTGCTGCAGGTTCTGTTGTCTCTTAGACTTTATCGCGCACTTGGTGCACGTTCAACACATGTGTAAACAATCAGTTTAAAGGAGCTTGGCTCCGCACAATTACAACAATAAAAACCAAAAACACAACAAGGTTGTAAAACTCCGATTAAATATTTGGCAAAACTGCAATATTACTTAACAATGAGTGCATTACACAAGGTACAATCAAAAATGGCAAATCAATTTCGCATGCGTTCAACTCTATGACAATTGTGTTTGCCGGATAATACTGGTTCTACCCTGGTTGCCAGGCAACCCAGCTTTTGAAATTCAATTCCGCTGTCATTTCCGGATTGAAGCAATACTATATGTTTCACGCAGCAAGTGCTTTTGCCACCTTCAAACTCCTGGTTATAGTTCATTGAAACTGCTTCTACGATGTGTCCAACCTACAAATGAGATCGCATCTCCATGTGACGAGTTACTAAAAGTGATACTATGTCTAACACGTGACAGTGTTAAGTGTTTGTGCGATTTCTTCTCGTTGTCTTTTCCTTGCCTTCACCACTGCGTCCCGGCGACCGAACTGCACGCTGTCATCTTTGACGCTATCGATAAAAAATAAGTATTTCCGCTTACGGCGCAACCGGAAGCATTTACATTTTGCCGGCAAACGAAATACGACGTGAGGCGACGCCTGCAAATCGTCATCAGAAGAGGTTCCGTTCTTAAAAATCGTCATGATCTTCATCTTGTACCCAACCTGCTTCCTGGTTCTTCCCTCCTCCTCTACACCTCCTTCAAAAACTGAAAGTTGGGAAACAAAACATATAAGTGACACGATATATCATTTATCAAAGGCCAGAAAACTATTAGTGATATGAGATCTACGTATCTTTCATCAAAGCTCGCTAATGCAACATTAAAATGATGTGCTTATTACACGAGAAACACAATGCACGATCATAATCATATTAGCATGCATGACACCACATAAAATGTCATTATTGCGGCCGGAATCAATATGGCAATAGCAAATTAATAACCATTTGACTAAGAAAAGACCCAACTCCCATGTGTTCCTTAAGGCAAATATTAAAACAAGTTCCTTCGCATTAACGTCGTTTTGCAGTGAAATTGTTCACGGCTGCAGTAACGACTCATGATGATAGAAATAAAGATGACCATGCTCATTAAAGAACAAGACGTTGAGCATAAGAGCGCTCCACAAGGCAAGCCTCGTTTCCAGTCCGTTTTGTGCGATACCTAACGAGGCCGCCCCATATTACTGGTCCCCGGTGTCTGTAAGCGTATTCATAGTCACAAGTATTGCAACATGTGAACAATTTGAAAATAATAACTTATCTGCATAATAGCCCCACCTTCTAGATTAGATTGTGTTTGCTATATAACTTAACTTAGGATGTTTCCGCTGTGGAAAGTATGCCCATATGCGAAATAATGGTCGTTGAAAATGGCAAAATAGCATAAAAACGACAGACGAGACCCGCGTGCCCTATTGTCTGTGCTGTTGTTTTCTCTTGATACTGAAGTCTCGCCGAGACACGTGTTGTCCTGTGCGTTTGTGTCCTGTCTCGTCTCCATCGATTCTCTCCGTTTGACCCACGTCTCTCATACTCCACTCCCCTCTCAAACCCTCCATATCCCTCGTCACACATCCCATATCCGTTGTGTGGTTTTCTTCCCCTTGTGCCCTCCCCAAAGGGCAGATGTTCTCCTGTCCCTCTCATCGTTCCGTGTATACAGAGGCAATTCATAGAATAGTAATGTGTGCTACCCATAGAATATCTAAATAAAGAAACATTTGAATTTTGAGTACTTGACACTGAGACACTTATTCAAATATCGATTGACTAGAAAAAGACACGCGTGCTGTAGTTATGTCTACACGTGACAGTGATGACAACTTGAAAACTGCTCAACTAACATTATTATTCAGTTACGTCACCTGCACCCACGATGGCTACCAAGTTCTCATTACCAGTAACATTCGGCTTACCCACGATTGACGTAACATGCAGATTACAGTGATTGTGCATTTTTATTATTGTTGCATGCATTTATTAAATGTAAATATTAACGTGGGCAGTTGTAGTGTCATAACTGCAGATGTGTGCAGCGCCATCTGTCGACGTTAACTCACCTGTTATTACATGTCGAAACATAAATGCTCGCCAAGGTGTTAATCTCACATAATTTCACCAGTATGTGACTAACGTAACACAAGTATCTGTTATTTTCCATACAGTTCCCAACAATAGATTGTGGTGGAAATTATATAACCGAACTGTTCATGCCATATACAGAATTACCCGATTACACGAACGACTAATCGTCTGACTGACGGGCGACCAATTAAGCATGCCGTTTCTTTTTAATCCAAACACCACCCGATTTTTCAATTGACAACGAGTTTTCCGATAATGAGACAGTAACTCGCTCATGTAAACAAAACAAAAGTTTATTTGTGAAAAGACTGAACACCCTAGCAAGCAATGATGTTTCGACAACGCTCGTTGTGGTGACAAATTAGTACCTAGTGCTTTCTGACAGAAGAGCCGTCGAATTCGGCGTGGCTTCAATCGTCCGGGGCATGCTGGACAGTGCGTACGAAGTGCGTGTGTTCCCGTTGGCTTTCTGCTTACCGTGCGTCCGCCGGTACACCCCTGTCTACTGGGGTCGTACCCCTCACGACCACAGCAAGACAGACCAGGCTCGTCGACCAGGGCGCCGTCACAGCACGTCTGCAACCAATCGAAGTAGTTGCGCGTGCCGCAGCACTTGTCGCCATGGCGACGCGGCTGCACGCGGTACTCGCCCGTCGTGTTGTCGTGGCAACAGTTCTGTCGTCGGTCGTTGTAACAGCGACTCGTGGCGCTACCTGGTGGGCCGCACCACTGGTGGTGACGTCTTTCGCATGACTTGGTTGTCAGCACTGGAACCTGACTCTGGCAGCTGAAAGAGGATTTTATTAAGACACGTTTGAATTTAGTTCATAAATAGATTGGCGAGAGAGTGACGTCACACGAGAGCCGATGAAAATATTCAAATAATAAAAAGGTGAGTTTATTTCCGAAGATGTTGGCCGTATCTCAAGGACGGCAATGGTTGGGCATCAAGCGACGGGTTTGGAATTCGGCCAAAATTATCGGACATATACCCAGCTTCCAGGAATGGTAATTTATGACTAATGAAACATCCACGAATCCAATATTCCAGTGCATCCAAAGGCATTTACCAGTTGTTGATAATTGTCATCGGAAATGTATACTTATGTATTCGCTTTATCCTCACAAGCTACTGCACGGTGTAACACATCCCCTGGCGGATCTCCTACGCACAAGTTAGCTGAATCAAACTCAAGAGTGACTTTGCCGTCCCCGTGTGAAAACAACTGTCCGACTCGCGCTCCAACTCACGAAATTCCACATACATGAACTACTCGTCTCACTGTTCTCGCGAATGTGTTCAAATGTCCACCGACGTCAACTTCCCAAACCACCGGAACTTGCCGTCGAGCGATGTCATTAGCTGAACTACGCAATGCTATCCGCCAGACGATACAAACACCGATGTGATCAGCAGCGCCCCCTGGCATGCAGGTATTATGACATTGTCAATTACCTGTGAGTCGATTCGCTTCCTGACGACACCTGTCCGCTGCAGCACATCTGATAGTCGGGGTGGTAGACGTCGTGGCCCGGCTCACAACACTTCTTCCTGCGGTCCGGGTCCCGCCGGTGGAGGCGCCCCGCACAACACAGCTGCTCCGTCGGGTCGAACCACTTCCGGCCACAGCGCTGTCGCTTGTCGTGACGTCCCCTAAACGACACCTTGCCGTCTAGACAGATCTGCGCAATTTAACACACAGTAATGGTATAAAATCCAGGTAAAAAAGGCAATGCATGTTTGATAATTATTTTAGTTATTATTTCTTGTGATTTGTAAAACGACCAAATATTTGTCGCCTGTAAATTATTTATGCATGTCGATTTTACATTCCACCAAATCGGTCATACACGTTCATAATAAAAGACGTTTGAGTATATGAGAGTCACAACACCTGCCTAAGTAAGACAATGGGTGTATTTTGGCCTGAAACCTTCTCTATCACCAGACACCACCTGGCGACAAAAAAATCAAGAGCAAAATTAGCTTCCACGTAGGATCCGTGAGGTGGCAGCACTTTTCAGTCCCTCAAATCCGCGTAGTGTTATGCTCTGCCGATGTAATGAACAAGGCGGCCTTGAAATATCCCAGAATAGGGTAGAGACGCTGATTGGTTCTCAGGCCGAATTTGATATAACAAATTAAATAAGGATACCATTTTTATCAGATAATACTATATTATAAATACTATTCAAAATTAAACTTACATTCATACAAATATAAACAGAAATAAAAAATTGCATTATATTTACCAAGCAGGAATTATAGCAGGATTAGCCTTGATTACCGAGGTTCCGTGAGGTGGCAGCACTTTACACATATAACATTCAAAAGTCGGCAAAAGGCCCAGACGGTCTTCTCAGCGAGTTGAGCGACAGTCGGTTAAGCGAGACTGGTGTCACTGAGGCTATGTCTGGCGAGATCGTGTGCGCGTCTCACGTCCACACTGACCAGAGCAAAAGGAATGCGTCAACCGGTGGCGCCATCTAGCGACTTACCGCGCGTGCGGAGTTATACAGGTTGGGCTCGTCGTCGGTGAAGCGGTTCTCGCAGCACGAGTCGAAGTCGCGATTCTTCCGCCTCGGACCAGAGAATGGACAACACACCTCGTCGACCGCCAACTGCCACTGACCACCACAGCACCGTGTCTGCATGCTGACCACTTCACCTATAATCGAATGGCGTCCAGGCATCAAGCGACCAATATATATTGCTATGCGAACAGTATACGTACTGAATAATAATGTCTGTATGTGACGATTTATTCCGTAGGAAGAGATAAAACTGTTCTATGTTTTATATTATATTAGTGTATGCTCGCACGCACACACGTACACATACATATATACACACACACACACACACACACACACACACACACACACACACACACACACACACACACACACACACACACACACACACACACACACACACACACACACACACACACACACACACACACACACACACACACACACACACACACACACACACACACACACACACACACACACACACACACACACACACACACACACACACACACACACACACACACACACACAACACACATACACATACACCATACAAACACACACAAATACACACACAACAACAATAATAATGGCGTAATATGCTGTTAAGAAGATATTGACATCATTGTATTTTACTACATCTTTGTATAACTACTAATTTCTCACCTCCGCAACACTGTTCGCTTTCTTTGCTGTAGGCGACGGCAGAGGTCGCTGTGCCAAACACGGTGCTGCTATGTTCGCAGCAACCCTGGCGGTTAGGGCTGTACAACTCTCGGCCACAACACTTCCGGTCAGGTGACTTCTGGTGGGGCATGCCGTCACAGCATGTGTGAGTCGTCGAGTTGATGAGACCTATAGGGAAAGGTTGTTGTATGGGAGTTCATTAAAATATATACTATTTTATATATATATATATATATATATATATATATATATATATATATATATATATATATATAAACGGGACACTCGTGTTAGTGGAGAGAGAGGGAGGAGGGAGAGAGAGAGAGAGCGCCTGTGAATTTACCCGCCAAAATGCTGTAAATGTGTGGCCGACTTCGATTGGGCTACGCGAGTAACCCGAGTACCACGAGTACCAATCGAACATCCAAGATCACTTGCTCACGTGATCCTTCTTGACCTAGATAAACAAGGTGAATCTTCAAGGCCGCTACCCGAGGCAATGGCGATTTGGAGAGGATTCACTCGAGTAACTGACGTCATTAGCAGTGACACCCAATTGGGAACGCAGGCCCCTAGCTACTGCATAAGAAATACACGACATAATCGTTTAAATATGCATTTATTATACTATTTATTATATTATCACCACATTCTATGCTTTATAATTTAAGACCAAGAAGGTGAACCTTACAAGTTACACACTGAACAACTGATTACTTTATTTAATTTATTTTCATTAGTGATTTATCACCGTGATCACGATCATCGCTGTTCAGTTGGATTACTCTCGTAGTACTGTGTGCGCAGTGTATATTACCATAAACCGGATGCCACGTGAGGGTTACGCGAGTAAACCGAGTAGGCCAATCGAAGTCGGACAAACAGACACAGTATTACTGCTAAAGTTGGTGTATAGGTAATACACGACATAATCATTTAAATAGGGGCGTTCAATACGGTGGAGTGAAATACTGAAATGATAGTGGCGTGGAAATGTCAACAGTCCGATGAACAGAGGCTATGGAGATGCGTGTGCTAGTTGGCTGTTTAACGAGTCATGTGGTAAACGTTTATGATTTATAATGAGTTTCCAATAGACGATAGAACAAATTATCTTTTTTCTTCGTCGGAAGGTGAATGCACCGAGTTCACTTGTAAAAGTCGACGTACATATAAACAACATTTTATACTTTAACATATTCGCAACAGACGTTACATTATAACTTCAATTGCGCATACATTCTTAGAAATCAAGCTCAGAGGCGCATCAATATAACAGGGTTAATCGATCACAGAGTCAATAAATAAAATAAGTAAATCGTTGCGCTAGCATCGGGACAGAGACATTAAAAGAGTTTAGACTGTCCCGTCATGCGCCGAAGCAATAGGGTATGTATGCCAGTGCATGCTTGATCACGTGACGTAACTTACCACGCTCGGCCTCCCTGCAGCACTGCGCTGTCGAGGCGGCCGACTGCGATATGATGTAGTCGTCGTAACAACACTCGGCCTGGAGTCGGTTGTATCTCACTCCGCCACAACACGCATACACGTCACTCGTCACGTACAGCGTGTCTGTAACGAGCCGTCAACGTGTGCGGTCAGTGCTAGTCTATCCGCACGCACGCACACACACACACACACACACACACACATACAAACACACACAAACACACACACACACACACACACACACACACACACACACACAACACACACACACACACACAAACACACACAACACACACACACACACACACAAACACACACACACACACACAAACACACACACACACACACACACACACACACACACACACAACACACACACACACACAAACAACACACACACACAAACACACACACACACACACACAAACACACACAAACACACACACACACACACACACACACACACACACAAACACAAACACACACACACAAAACACACACACACACCACACACAAACACACACATCACACAAACACAAACACACACACACACACAAACACACACACACACACACACACAAACACACACAAACACACACAAACACACACACACACACACCACACACAAACACACACACACAAACACACACAAACACACACACACACACACAACACACACACACACCACACACACACAAACACACACACACACACACACACACGCACGCACCACCACACAACACACACACACACACACACACACACACACACACACACACACACACACATATATATATATATATATATATATATATATATATATATATATATATATGATTAAGTGTACTTTTGAGCATTTGCGTGTTTGCATGTGCATACGTTTGTGCGTTCGTACGTGTGTTACATTTATACGTACTCAGCACGCACACACCCACGCACGACGCTCACCCTTGATTTTCAATCAAAACGTCTAGGCAGGTTTACAGAATAAATCAGTACGCATTGCGAAGTCACCAAGGAAGTGCACCTGAACAATTTCTAAGACATCAATAAACCCCGTATTACGTTACAGCTGCTACGTTCGACACGTATAGCAAAGGGGGGGGTGTCCAATTAGCTGGCCAACACCCTTCTGGTATGCGCGAGCTGCTGATATATCTTAGAGTACGATATGAATAGTAACCTTTGTCACCATTGACTGCGCTTATCTACATCTACGTCTAAAATATCAATGCATCGATAATGCTAACGATATCTCTACAGGCACTGACCTGTGGTAGCGATATGACAAATGGTATCGCAATATCTCGCTCCCGCAGGGGTAGCGCTACTCACAAACTGTTATGTGTGCTTCGGGTACAACTCTTGCACCAATGAAGTATATGAGTACACATATACATACAGTGGTCGGGTGTGGCCACTATACTGCGGCGTTATTGTCGAGATAAGTTTCTCAGTACTTGCAGAGATAAGGAGAAGTCCAGAATTTCAGGCACTTTTATTCCGGACCCGTATCTTCAACGGGAAGTAATCTGAGTAGTCTGTTAACAGCTACACTTCGCAGTACAGATGATTACAACTGGAAGCCACACCTGTTATCACACGTTGTGTAAGCAAACGATATGATCTGGTGTGTTTTGACTAATTTTAATTACATTTACGCTGCTGTTCCTTGTAAAAACGAATTTAAAAATCACATATTACTTCAGCCAGGACCTTCTAAAACATTTGAAATAATATAATTGAAATCTATCACCGTCTAGTCAGAGAAACACGATCGTGAAACCAAAACTTATAGGTGTTGTAGGTGTAATTGCGTTAATCTGCTTATTTGATCTTCTAGCCCAAACAATCAAGAAGTAATAAAATAATTACCTACACAAAGGAACCGACGCCTTGCGACGGGGAAACACGTACAAGTAGGAAATATTGCATCCTCCTCAATAAGGGTCTATGTACCAGCCCTGGTAGATCAACCCACTGAAATGTGGAGTTGTACTTTGTCCCGTTTACTGGCTTAACAAAGGCATTACGAAAATGCAGCGCTTTGCCCTGCAGGAAAGTGTCCAGGCGATTAACTTCAATACATGTTGCCAATTTGAAATTATACAATATATTAGAAGTATTTATATAGACCCTAGACATAAGTAATAATAAATATGACATCGTTATACAGTTCGTAATATATATCTACACTGATTTTGAACATGGAAACTGTAATGTTTGGGTCCTACTTTGAAATTCGTAGCATTTTCGAGAGTGAGTTTGTTGAACGTATGATGACATTGCCAGTCGTAGCGGCATCCCGCCAGGGGCATGATGACACACCACGTGACAGTATCGAAGCCGACATGACGTCGCGATCCACGTCGACTGTTATGTCGATAGTGCACGAGATTGTCGATAGTAACGGCTGCTAGTAAAACACACGAGTCATTATAAAAGTGGCCCTAATTTGCAACTGTCTGTAATTTGTTTTTAATTAACCTAAGACTAGTTGCATTCGTGGGTCCACCGTATTGACTTACGCGCTTCCAAAGCAACGTTACGGGACGATTGTAGGGCTATCTCTCGTTAGGATTGGAACTGCTTCCAATGCTGGTTGTTTCTCCGCGATACCATCGCAGTACTATCGACATTCGACATGAAACTACAATATTGCAGAACTATTGCAGACAAATCACTTGGCACTTCATCACACGTAAACACGGGGCACGACCGCAGCATTTAAATGTTGACTTTCTTTCAAAAAATAAAAATCATGACTACAATACACGCGCAAGTATCCATACGGAATGCCGTGTCAAAATTTGACTTCAACGAACTTGCATCACATATGCTATGTCGCAGTAGCTAGGCCCCCTACCCTACCCTACCCTACCCTACCCTACCCTACCCTACCCGACCCGCGTCCTTTAGTTACTTACCCCCGCAACAGTCATGTTCCTGGACGCTGTACGGCCGGCCAGCACAGAGCCTCGTCTCCACCGCCCCCGAGTCCCGGCGACACGTCTCCCTGTTGACGTCATACACACGGGCACCACAGCAGGCGAGTCCCTCTTTCTTGTCCCGCCGTTCGAAACGCCACGGGTACACGTCGTCATAGCAACACACTTGTCGCGTGTCGTCGTACGTCGCGTTGCCACAGCAACGCGTCGGTTGACTCTCGCTTCGGGACACTGAAAAGTGATGCATCCAGGCTGCTTAGCAAACTCCGTCAAACGATCAACAAAATGGCTGCCTGAACGCGTGGTTTTTGTCGTACAGTTTGTTGACATTCTGGTTTTTATACGATTATCTTTATGATTAATACGTAAGGGAACGTTGTTAGTGTCTAATTCATGCAGTAATGTTTGCTCTAGGAGACGTCATGTCGCAGCAGTAATGTTTGCTCTAGGAGACGTCATGTCGCTGCAGTAATGTTTGTTCTAGGATACGTCATGTCGCTGCAGTAATGTTTGTTCTAGGGAGACGTCATATCGCTGCAGTAATGTTTGCTCTAGGAGACGTCATGTCGCTGCAGTAATGTTTGTTCTAGGAGACGTCATGTCGCTGCAGTAATGTTTGTTCTAGGAGACGTCATGTCGCTGCAGTAATGTTTGCTCTAGGAGACGTCATGTCGCTGCAGTAATGTTTGCCCTAGGAGACGTCATGTCGCTGCAGTAATGTTTGCTCTAGGAGACGTCATGTCGCTGCAGTAATGTTTGCTCTAGGAGACGTCATGTCGCAGCAGTAATGTTTACTCTAGGAGACGTCATGTCGCTGCAGTAATGTTTACTCTAGGAGATGTCATGTCGTTGCAGTAATGTTTACTCTAGGAGACGTCATGTCGCTGCAGTAATGTTTACTCTAGGAGACGTCATGTCGTTGCAGTAATGTTTACACTAGGAGACGTCATGTCGCTGCAGTAATGTTTCTCTATGAGACGTCATGTCGCAGCAGTAATGTTTACTCTAGGAAACGCCATGTCGCTGCAGTAATGTTTCTCTAGGAGACGTCATGTCGCTGCTGTAATGTTTGCTCTTGGAGACGTCATGTCGCTGCAGTAATGTTTGTTCTAGGAGACGTCATGTCGCTGCAGTAATGTTTGCTCTAGGAGACGTCATGTCGCTGCAGTAATGTTTGCTCTAGGAGACGTCATGTCGCTGCAGTAATGTTTGTTCTAGGAGACGTCATGTCGCTGCAGTAATGTTTGCTCTATGAGACGTCATGTCGCTGCAGTAATGTTTGCTCTAGGAGACGTCATGTCGCTGCAGTAATGTTTGTTCTAGGAGACGTCATGTCGCTGCAGTAATGTTTGCTCTAGGAGACGTCATGTCGCTGCAGAAATGTTTGTTCTAGGAGACGTCATGTCGCTGCAGTAATGTTTGTTCTAGGAGACGTTATGACACAGCAGTAATGTTTGCTGTAGGAGACGTTATGACACAGCAGTACTGTTTGCTCTAGGAGACGTTATGACACAGCAGTGATGTAATTCACATAATTAACCATTATAACTTGTGCTGGCTGTGGCAGTGTTTGACGGTTGTGACGTAAGCAAAACATGACGTGGCCTACTGAATTCATCAAATTGAGGGGTACTGCGCATGACGTCACCAGCTAACAAAAATATCTATGTGCATGACATTCGTAAAACTTCGCATTAATAACACTAATACATTTATTTTACTTGGCCTGTTGAGTGACACTACCTCTCAGATAAATACTTCTTACATACTGTTCTCGTTTAAATTACCTTTCCTTTTATTCAAAAATTAGTTTGTGGCCAGAATAGCAATAAATATATGAAGGAATGTACAAGCGCTTAAAGTATATAATTCTAGTAGATTGATGTTTATGTTGTTCGAAAATGAATGATGTTTTAGCTGAAAAGACACGAGAAAGCATCTCTCACAAAAATCAATCAAATATCAATATTTCGTGGTAAAATGAATTGTGGGGCACAAAGAAGGCTTTGTGTATACGACGCCTGCTTCGTCGCCTACAACAGTAACACGGCTCCAACCGCCTTGTTAGTATTAAGCCTGCGGGGAGTTTGGTGTTACGTTCAACATCCCCCCATGGAGGTTCGTTTAAAACGCAAGGGAACTTTGAATATCACCTGGCAGGAAGACAAATGTGAATCTGGTATTTTTCAGACATGTATTGTGCAGACTTAAATGTAAAATGGTATGCTGCCGAGCCATTAAAGTGAACTTACTGGGGCAAACGAGCAAAAGTTCAGATGGAGCTACAAATTAGTCCCGTCTGTATTGTGTGTTATCTGATGGTACGGGAGTTGTGGTTGTGAGGAAGTTTATTTAGCGGTCTAGTCAATAAACACAATGTACGCGCTACCTGAATAAGCTCAGGTCGACACTTTACTTCCGCATTCGTGATATTCAAATGAGTGGGGGTGACTTTTGCGGGGTGTCCCCATCCGTGTATTGTGTAGTGTGTCAGGCATGTGCAGTGGTTGGGCTTGGGTGGGAGAGCGTCAGTGAGACACAGACTGCGTGAAGTAGCAGCCTGAGTAACAGCAGGTATGTGCAGCGAGTTTGCGTTTGACGTTAATCATACACAAAGCTATTTAGTGAATACTGTTTAAGTTGATATATGTTTTGAAATATTTCACACGTAGCATGACATGGTGTTATTCGTCTGCGCAAATAATGTCAGTGCATTGCTTCCGCGTGCAGGCCAACAAGAAGTGTGTCCCCCAATATAGAGAGGGGTAATCCCGTATAAACTGATGGGTAACCCCCTAAATTGAAATTCGTTGGTACTAGTGAGTGACAGACATAAAACACGCGGGGCAGTTATTGCCGTCTCGCTTGACCACGTAATGTTGGTGTTCGTTGGCGAATGTCGGAACGTATGATAAGGGTTAAAATGTATAGAATAAATTATGTGCACGCGCGCCGACACACACACACACACACACACACACACACACACACACACACACACGCACGCACGCACGCACGCACGCACGCACGCACGCGCGAACCACATTCAGATGCCCTACTGGTTTTCAAAACCAAATGAAAAAGGCAGGTAACAAGTGTCTAGGAGGCTATGACCCACCCACCCCACACCCTTAACACGCCGCCTGCGTGCATACAACACCCTCCCGGGGCGTGTGTCCAGTGCACTGTGCGTACACTCACCTCCGTTCTCGTTGACCACCGTGTATGTGCTAATGGCGTACAGCGTGTCCAGACAACAGACCTGCTCCGACGTTGTGTAAGACACTCGTGCGCAGCAGCTCGTGTCGCTCTGTCTCCGCCTCACGTGCGGCCCACAACACGTCTCCGTCGCTCGGTCGTAGAAGACTCCCGCCTCTGGAACATGTCAACCGGAAGCACTGTACGGGTCGTTGTGTGCGCTACGTCTAACCGATTTGTTGGCAAGTCACAAAGTAACAACTGAAGTCTGACATAAACAGTCAATTTTGTCTGCCTAAGAAGAAATAATATGTAAATTATAAAGTAATGTCCGTTTTCCAAGTCTCTCTTATTACACCGAGTCACGGCGGCGAATGTGTACGTTCAAGTGACTTGCCAAGTCGCCGTGACACACACGAATATTGGGGAAGGATTTGTTAATCAAATCAAACCCTTTACTGGCTGTATTTCCTTTGTGTTAAACATATTTAACAGGCATACATATAACATCTGGGTACAGGAGGTAGTTTGCGCGTCCTAACAAGTGTTGATCAAGAGGGTTAACGTATATAAGAATTATCTGTTGTGACGTGTGTAAGTCGACGTCTGGTTAACCGCGTTTGTTGACTACTCTATACATATATCGGCAGTATGACACTCCACAGCTAAATGCGAGACATTTTCCTCAATAAAAACACATTTGGGTGTCGGGAGGATGAGATGAGACGAGTAGACCCTTACCTGGACAGCAGGCAAGTCCTGGCGAGAGCTGCCTCAAGACGCCTGCGCAACATTCTTCCTCGTACGGGTCGAAGCAAGAAGATCGTCTCGTCCACAGGTTACGGCACACGGCCATTCCTCGCGGACAGACCGACCTCTCTTCACCTACGTGGACACGGAATACGACATATCCTGTTCACACAACTCGATTTGATTCGGTAGGCGTGTGGACATCACAGATTTCACATGTCATTAAGAGGTGCGTCGTACATAGCGTCATATCCGCGCTAGTTTCACCCATGACAGATATTATCGTTCCAACTCCTATTCAACTCCTCATGAAGGAATTCAGTCACGCTACGCATTGATTACACTTTCATTCATATATATATATATTTCTATATATAACCCCGTATTCGATAGAGTTGAGTGAATTGATCGAACAAGGCGTGAACAAATTGGTTCCAAGCTTCAAAACGACAGTAACAGGGCGCAAACACGCGTAATGCATTTGTCATGCACCCCAAGTGCGAATGGAATTAGATTGATTGGTTCCCACCCTCGTTGTATTTATTTTCTCCGTAACCAATTCAACACTACGTTCCTTCGGAACTGTTTATGTAAAAAAACATCCATTCCTTTAAATGTCAACACATATACACGCACAGCCAGACATACATATAGATACACTGACACAGACAGACAACATACATATAGACACACTAACACAGCCAGACATACATATTGACACACTGACACATACATACATACATACATACATACATACATACATACATACATACATACATACATACATACATACATACATACATACATACATACATACATACATACATACATACATACATACATACATACATACATACATACATACATACATACATACATACATACATACATACATACATATAGATACACTGACACATACATATATACACAGAGACACACTGATACAGACAAACAGACACACACACACACACACACACACACACACACACACACACACACACACACACACACACACACACACACACACACACACACACACACACACACACACACACACACACACACACACACACACACACACCAGGGGGGGCATGCAGGAAATACGCTAATAATCCCCCACTCATGAATTCCAGCCCAAATCAATTGAAACAATTAACCAGAGTTGACTAATTACACAACCAGTAATGTCTGAAACCCTTGGCTACCGTTCTGGAAGGCCCACGGTGACGGCAAGTAGGGAAGTGGTCACTACCGACTCTACATAGGAAGTCGCTAAAACTAGTCACACACAGAACAGAACTATGGTAGATTTAAACGTCGACTCACCTTGAACGAGTCCGGAAAACACCAAGATGCAAACTAAAATGGTCACAACTGCCATTGCTCTATTGCCGTACATTCTCTTTGGAGTAACCGGGCTTATGTTGGAGATCCACAAACTGCTCGCCTTTATATTCGACTTTTCTCTTGGTAAACACAGTAATTTTAGTCTATTACATCATCAGTTTTTCCGAAAAGAATGCCTTATGATCACCGCCGGTAGTCGAGAACCCCGAGACAACAAGTGGCAGATTCCACGTCAACCTGAACATTTCAGGTGTTGCTATTGTTATCACGATGACATTGCAAACTAGTCGGCCGGCTGATTCTACGACGTTGCTGTCGTCCAATAAAAGTGTTCCACCACGTCATGAAAGAGTCTGCCCCCCTCCCATGGTTATCAAGCGGAAGTCAACTTGTAATTCCCTGGATTCAAGATGGCCTTTAGATGAGATGCATGACGCCTGGGGTATGTTCACCTTGCAATGGCGGTTCAGGGAAATCCCCAAATAAAGGTTGTCTTTAAGCCGATGGGCATTGTGTTAGGTATTAGACAGTTGTGCTAGGGGTGTTAACCTGCATTAGGGTCAACCTCAGACCCGTAACCAGTCGTGATTGCGTACATAACATTACCCTTTCAAACCCACTTCCCACCCCAGATCGTAAGGCATGGCGTTCGACATCCGCCACTTGTCTCAACTGTCGTTAAAACAAATCGGCCTCTGGTTAATATAATATGTAAACCATAGACCTATTCGTATAACATTCCACACTTTACATAAAGGATATTATCCTTTACGTGAAGTATTGAATATTATACTCATCGCGGGAGCGTCATTGTCAACCAGACGTGGAACGGTTCTTCCGTTGTTATCTGAGAACACGGACGAGTTTCTTCCACTATGCTGTCCCATCTCTGCATAACAACGCTATTTTTATAGGGCTTATAAATTAGGAACTTACAATCGATATGAATGCGCGTTCCGCTTTCGCCATTTCAAATATTCATTGTGGAGTTTGACTTCCGCACATACAAAACTGTGAATACCATACGATGATGATTTCTTATGCGTATTTTGAATCAGCATATCGCACCAACAATCTCGGTGATGAATCTACGAGTGAACTTTGATAGCAACTGAAATATCCGACAACACATATTTCAAACGCGTCGTTGCTTTTTTCATGATATTCATGATCTTCGACTTTTTTACTAAAAATATTACAAAAACGCTTGTTAGCACCAGGCTTGAATATTGCAGTTCTATCCTATCGCTAGCAAGGACATTACAAAACTTCAATGTGTCCAAACGTATCTGGCAAAGGTAATTGAAATGCATCCTCGTTTTTCTCGCCCTGTACCAATTTTGAAGCCTGCTTTGGCTTCCGGTGTGATAGCGTGTACTATTTAAGATATCTACCGTTACACGCCCGGCCTGGCCAGTCAGTAGCCATCTTATTGGCCTTCCCCGCTTACTTATTTAAGAACACTATCCGGCTTCGGCCGTCTAGTTCTAATTTGCTTGTTGTTTCTCTACTAGAGTCAACGCTAACATTGGAACTAGGCCTTTTCATGTTGCTGCACCAACTCTATGGAATATGTTTCCCAGCCATTATTGAAAATGTTGCAAACTTCCGTTGTCGTTTGAAAACACTTATCTTTATCAACCGTCCTTGTTCACCACCGCTCCATGGCGCCTCCCCGTGAGTTGACAACTGGAGTACTGCTTATGTCTGTTGTAGAATCTCATCAATCCTTGTTGTCATTATTCACCTCTGAGCTTGGTTTCCAATGATTTAGGCTCATAGAAGCTATCTTATTATTGTTATTAACATCATAATTATCATTATTAGTAGTATACATACGAATCGGTTAACATTTAAAAGGTTATATTTTGACATTACTTTTACCTGGATTTTCGTTGACACTGTTCAAGAAGAGTGTAATAATTCACTATGATAAGACGCAAAGTATTGGCAGCCCACCGTAATTTATTGACAACAAAAATATTTTTATTAGAATAAAACTATGCCTTGGTTAAGCTCAACTAATTATCCAAACACATGTAATTAATATTTTTATGAACGCCTATATAATGTGTTTAATGTGCAGTGTGTGTTGGAAGTTTCGGTAATTTTCCGTGTTAAATAATTAATGCAAGATTTTAATTTGTTAGGCCTACGCTTCGTAAGCTATCATCCCACAAGACACGTTTCTCCGGCGCTAGTGTAAGCCGAACATTTGAGTGAATTGCGTATGCAAATACACCGTAGACCAGGGATCGTAAATAATACAGCACGTCGTCTACACTTCCGAGGGAAACTTCCATGGTCACCGTAGATGTGTTTCTTTGAGGCGCTGTGACAATTGTTTTCCATCGGAACTACCTGACAGTTGACATACCTGTTTGGATCCTTGATCTCATGGGGCGCCTAAGGCGATGGTTAGCTATTGCTGTAAGATTCACTGCGTTTAGGATATTACATCAACCAGTATTTTTTAATAAACTTCGTCCGTAACATCACCCGAAGTCTTGAACCCTATAAACACATTTATTGGATCACTGGAAATGTCGATGCAGTCATTGTGATCAAGGGTCTCGACCACATCACACGCTATCGAGCAGTTGGCCGGTTTATTTTTAGATATTGGGTATTGTTTTCGTACACGCAGAAAGTGTTGATTGGTCGGGGCGGGAGCAAAGCGAGAAGTCCAGTAGTAAACTAGTATTAACACTTCCGGGTAATTCAGCTCTACCTTTATACAACACCTGAACATGCACTCAGTACGGACACCACACGAGTGTTATGTGTGTATCTTTCAACAATAATTTAGGTCGTTAGCGCTTCCTATGGGAAATAATTCCACTGGTCACTAGATAAAAATGTAGAAACCGTATACATGGTTGCCATTGGCTCAATTGTTCAGTGTGCGGTGATTCGAAATCTTAGATTTATATCCTGTCGTTGTATGTAGCATTTATGAAATAACGCGTCGCATGTCTTGATTACATCACATTAAATGGTTCGTCCGGAATATTTTACTTCATAATAAAATAATCGTGCCACGTCTATGCGGTTTTAGCATTAATTATTGGTGAGAAATGTATCCAAGCAGTTCCTACAATGGCGTTCTACTTCACACGCCTACAGCAGCTGAACAATAGGCCTACAATACGCTACATCCAACGTACTCCTGATGTTATAGAAACGTTCCGCTTCCAGCACTTTCTTCGAAGCACACACCAGGAAGTCGCAGTTTTATTTACCTCCTCTGACAACTGGCACGCCTGCCGTCCGTTACTTCCGTTCAGCGTTTGTTTTTATTCCTATCAGCCTTGACCAATCCCCTTAAGACAAAGGTACGAAACGATACACTATGTCGCCGAAGTGGTGTAATATCCTACGTTACTCTGTCGCCGAAGTGGTGTAATATCCTACGTTACTATGTCGCCGAAGTGGTGCCATATTTTCAGTTACTATGTCGCCGAAGTGGTGCCATATCCTACGTTACTATGTCGCCGCCGAAGTGGTGTAATATCCCACGTTACTATGTCGCCGAAGTGGTGCCATATCCTACGGTGTCAACTTTCGTTCTAATTCCCCGGCTGGGACAACAAACGTTGAACCTGTGTAGTAACTGTTGTAGTCACCCGTGTTTAATTTATTTATTGGTTCAGTTCTGTGAGGTAAATGTTCAGGACGAATGTAGAATCAAGAAATTAAGTGATCTTAATCAGTTATGAATTATGCATACGTAATACCGATGCGCATGACCTCAGCTCCGGCTTCTATTACATCCGTGTGTTTGTGATTGTGTAATCGGCAACAATTTGCCGCATGAAGTAATGCCGCAAACATTCCTCTTAAGGCAATAACACTTCTTATTTAGTGACATATGTCTACGTGGATTTTGTGAGATCATAGTTGTTACAAATCTAAATGAAATCACACATTTATCGATACAGTTCGTGTTGTTTCGTTGTCTTGGCGGTGCGACTACAAAGATAAATATGAAGAATTTGTTATACTTGAATATAAATCCTGAGTTGGAAACGATATTCTGCTTCCCCTTCACTGTCGTCAATAATGGACGGAAAGTCAAATTAAAAAAAACCCACCAGGTTTGATGGAAATTTGAAATGCAGGAAGTTTATCCTCTTATGCGATAAATATTGTACAAGCACAGAGGCGTAGCCAGAGGGGGCCATGACCCCCCAATCCCGGAAAAATTAGGATGTTGGGGAACGGAGGACCAATAAATGGCTGCCTGATTCATAGAGTCACAAAGTACAGTGGGTTTCAAGATGTCTGTGTAAGATTTTATTTTCCAGTCCTACCATTTTGCAAAAACATTCATCATTCAAATAGGATTCAGTTAGGAATTTTCCACTTCTGTCGCTGACTGCAGCATAAGAGTTGACAGAGCAATGAAAATATCATTGTTCTCAATGTGCATGATGGCTAATGGTTATAAAGGATTCAAAATAATACTTGCCCGATTACTAAACTAGGGTCAAATTGCATTTTTTATTATTATTTTCTTGGCGTCACTGTAGTCAGGGGAGAGTTGACCATGAATTCCTTCTCCATTGTCTTTTTTCGTCCTCTCAATTTTTACTTTTCTCTGTCAGCAGCCTCCAATTCCTTCTATCTATCACTTTCCCATTCTTCTCCCACTTTTAATGCACCTTAAATAGCAATTTCGGTCATCCCCGCCTGCAATTCCCCTCCACTTTCTGGGCATCTGCTCTCGTTGCCAGTTTTTCGTCTCCCATTTTTTCTACATGACCAGTCCATGTATTCCTCACCAATTTCTTCTGAGAACTTTCCTTCACTCCTACCTCCATTCTCATTTCATCAATTTTCTCATATCAGCTCTCTTAGCTCCTACGATTCTTCTCACCAGGATGTTTTTCACAAACTGAACCTTCTCCTGTTGTTTCTCTGTTAGTGCCATCGTCTCTAGTGCATTGATGTATGCCGGAGTTACACACGAGTTGAGAACATTTCCTTTACGTTTACGTGATACGCGTCTGTCTCCAATCACCCCTTCGACTTTTCTCCAAGCGTTTGCCCCGGCTGTAATCCTCATTACAACCAAAACAATTAATCTAGTGGATTTTGAACTGGGAAATGCCACTTCCTATCGTGAATTAATAAATGGTAATACGCTACATGTGAAGTAACTGGTTGAACGCCAACGCCACAATATCTATGTTAAGGAAGGGGTGTTTAATTATTGTTTCATCAGAGTAAGTGACTACAGCTGAGCTAAAAGAACAGAAAGCATAATCGGAAACGAGACCTGGTCGGCTGAACTTTTGTGGTTGACAGCAGGAACTGTTGAGTCCGAGTAGGAAAAGACACTTTGTAGCTCATTTAATTAGGTAAAAAGTGTTGACCCTCAGGCTTTTAACAGGCCTAACGGAACCGTGTTCACTCGAGCGGAACAAGCGGCACACATACATAAAATAGTATTCAAGTATTTGTCACCCAAGTGTGAACGTATATTGCTACAACAGTGACATCATTTAAAGGCATGTCTAGTGTATTGGAACAATTGAAAATGACAAATTATATATTTAAATAATTTAGAACATCAGACCTAGTCGCAAAGCTCCAACGATATAGTCGCAATGCATCAATTTTGGTGGACTTGCCCCTGTGATTTTACTATTGTCAAACACATGTACGTAGGCCTATAATAGATAATGCAATTATAGATGTTAAAACATTACATATTAATGTAGAAATCACGTTTCGTAAGCTTTCTTTACCTCGTTGAAAGTAATTTCGTATATACCCTACAGGGCCGGGGTCTACGTGTACAACTGTATTACACAACCTATCTTACATAACCTACATCTAAACATATATATATATATATATATATATATATATATATATATATATATATATATATATATATATATATATATATATATATATATATATATCGTGTACGATTGTATTACATAACGAATAACGTTTCATAGTAGATAAATAGTTATTATTTACTAAAAACCGATTGTGTCGTCATCACTAAAGTGGGTCATTCTGACCAAAGATGGAATATTTCGACCACCCTGTTGGTGCATTGAGACTAAAATTTAATATTGTTAGTTAGTGCATTGTTACTGGTGGATTCCCACAGTATCCCCTCCAGAACCTCGATCGCGTTCTCTTTGTTGCTGTTTCATCTTACTATTTTTTACTGTATAAAATGCGCATGAAATCGATTTTAAAGTGCTCATTTGTGTGTGTGTTGATTGCACAGCGATAGGACTACTGTAAGTTCCTAAACCACAGTATTCACTCTCGAAGCACGTTTGATTGCCTTGCGGTGTTAGCTTTGATCTTCGAAAACGTAGCGTAAACCATTCGCCACGACACTTGTCAATCAACTTCCGCAAATTTGCAGGAAAACTTCCGGGCAAAAATGGCAGCACCAATGAGTGAGTGAATTTATCAGTTGTATTGCTATACTATTGCATAATATCATTCACATGTTTGGACAATATGACAATTTCGTGTAAGTGTTGTTAACATACAAGAAATTTGCCCATTTTGAGATCTGGCTGTTCTTTTGGCGATGATACCTTCCAATATCGCTCAAACAAATCGCCGTCATGTAAATAATGAGATACAGTTAACTTTATGATTATCGGCACTTATGCAGAATTCGGACTTACCTCAGTTTTGCCATTATAACTGTATATTTGCCTATTTTGGATACCTTACACAAACTCTAATCCTAAACATGATCAATCAGCATTCCCATGTATATAATATTTATGTTTCACAAATATTGCATTTTTAGACCCAAATAGCGCTCCGATTTGTGCCAGTCGCAATGCATATGTTATTGCGCTGTGCATATGGAATGATGGATAAACAGTTGGTTTTCGACCTCAAAAGTCTGCTAAGATGCGTTGTTTATAAAACATAAATATGCGCAAGATGATGGTAAATGATTGAAGTAACAAAATCAAGTATCAAATGCTGGCACAGATACATTTAGAATGGCAAAATTGAGGTGGGTCCGAATTCTGTCAGGTATCAATGTTGGGTTAAAGTTTGATGACCTATCTCTGGACCTGAATGTCAGATTGACCTAAAATGTGGTGGGAAACATATATCATGATTGTAAAATAACACACGAAAAATCTAAGATGGTCATGTAAATTTCACCCTGTTTTTGATTGAGTTGTCAATTTAAAATGGTATCGTGGACACCTGCTAATGTCAGTATCATAGCTTTATGTAGAGACCCGTCCACCCGTCATTTGGACGGGTACAAACGAATATGGACAAGTAGAAATGTGGGTGGATGGATAAAAAAATGAAAGAGCAAAAAAGGTCTTCCAAAACCATAGATATTGTTAGTTATGCCTTGAAAGTGGGTGTAAATGATGTCACATGTGTGTCTGTAGTCCATTTCAAGTCATCAGACACATTTGAAAGTTTGTAAACTGGCTTAACAGTTAATATCCATGTGTCCACCAAAACATGTGTGACTGGCAATAATTTTATCCTGCATAAAGCCCTGGTCAGTATTATCAAATTATGTAACATTACAAAATAATACACAACTTAACTGCCTATTAAAACATGTTAATCTCCTATTGTACTATGGCCATAAGTAAAGATGATTTTTGTTGTCACTTTGCATGATTATCTGCACTTTTTAGTTAAGATAGTTAGTTGCAATTACAGATGACAACACAGTCAACAAATAGCATTCTACATTTAGAAATATTTGTCATCTAATGACTTTCTTCACTGGTCAAATGCATAATTAATCTGCATATGTTTCATTGTTCTAAATGTATACATATTTCTTTATTAGCGTTTACATGTACCCTGTTAAAATTATGACAGTTGGTTATTTACATATTAATAATTTATTACCATACAACTTCTCAGGGGCATTCTTGGCTAGGTTATGCCAATTTGACACTGAGAGTTCATAAGCTAGGGTGCAGTATACCTTAGGGCTAGGTGACCTAACTTCCCCATGTGGTATGTAATAAAATGATATTATGTTATATTCTTAGGTTTAGAATTTAGCCTAAAATGAGTGGGGGCCAGCAGGGCCCCCACTTTTCAAAATCTAGGGGCCTGACACAAAAACTGGGGCCATGCAACAAATGCACGATTAAGTTGCATTGTAACTATAACTTTATTCAACACAATTCACATGCCACAAACATCATGACTATAGCCTGTGTAGCAGCTTCATTAGTAAATACTAATGGTAATTTCAAGAGATCAATGGAGGGTTGTTAATTTCCCTCAGAATCAGAGCTGCTTGAAACCTGTAGATCTTCCTGTTTGGGCTGCCTGGGTCTGCCCCCCCCCCTCTGCCCCCCCACACACACATACACCCACAACAACTGTGCGAGGTCCTGTTCCTTCACCCCTTCACATTATTTTATTTCTGGTCAAGTCAATAAGCAGTATTTGTGTAATTGCTGAATCAATCTGGCTTTAAATGGAACAAAGGCAAGTAGTATAACTTAGTGTTTTATTGATTTACTAAATAGGTACTTTTTAGGTTCTGGTGTTGCAAACAATACAGTGTTACATTAAATATTAAGCCCGAAAGCAACACTGAATTTGTCCACAGGTTGGAAGTAACAGTTACACATGTATCTAGCTTCCATTCACTGTTTGCTCATCATGAAATGTAACACAATATCATAGTTATCTTAATATTTCTCATTTTAACAACGTTTACAAATTTTGATAGCTGATACTGAATAACTCTTTACACTGTGTTGTCTCTTACGTGACTTACATATCATCAAAAATAGATTATGGACTGTCAAAGCCCAGCGCTGGGCTCTGCGTACTTACTGACAATCCTGGCCAGACTCTCCAGGCTGTTTTGACTGTGTTTTATTGTCTTCTTCATTCATCTTTTTCATTTTTACCACCATTCGTGTACTTTAAAACAGTATTGGCCATAAACTGTTTAAACCAAGCGTGATGCGTATGTATCTATATACCTATTGCCACAGCATTATGGAGAATGACAGTTTACTGACATCGTAGGACTTCATAGTAGATTATGTCTAAGACCTGTCTACTTCTAGTAAGACAATCCTAGGTCATTAATTCTGTTTCCCTGGCCTAGTCGACATGTTTGTCCACCTGGCAACCCCTTGTCAATCAATTTTAACCCTGACAAAGGGCAGCAACCTTCTGCCCCCAACCCCCACCCCAGGCAGCAGCCAGCATCATTGACTGATAAAGTGAATAATGACATGTTCTGTGCCTTGGCCTCTGGGATAGGAAGTTGTCAGGCCATTATTTAAAATTTTACAGTTCTTTAATGTGAATAATTGTCTGTAATCCGATATGTTTGATCTGGGGGCCCACAGTGTTGGACATCTGGGGACCCGACAGTAAATGTGGGTGCCAGCGGGCCCCCAGCTAAATTTGAACCCTGATTCTCCTAGTTGTAAATTGTAAATGTGCTGTGTATTGTAACATACTTTGATCATGCCTTAAACACCTTGAATGTGCTGGATAATTGATGTATTGGTCCCTGTACAGCCATGAACAGTGACACTGGGATGGGTGAGTGGGTGGGTGGGTGGGTGGGTGGGTACTGGGTAGGTGGGTGACATTAGTGCAGTCAAAACAAGTGTAAACCCCCTAGTATGACTCTCTTTAACCGGGATCACATTAAGTAACTGCTTTTTAACAGTTATTGTGACATTCAACGCTCATTATTTAATAATTATAACTAATATATTGTTATAACTTTGATAATGTGTTTATTTAATTACTTACATATTTTAATGAAATATAGTTGACTTTATTTAGTAGTAATGATTGCATGATCTGTAGTAGTATTTTTTAAATATTTATGATTTTATTACTATTACTAATTTATTCACGTTAAAGTATCCCAGAACAATGACTTGCTGTGTCTGTTATTATTATTAAGTATAATAAAAATTGTCAAGTCCTGCGTCATGCATTGGTGGGAGTTTGACTAAAGCTGTTGTTTTGACTTCATAAACCAATAAGATCACTTGTAGTTGCTACATGTTACTTCCTCAGGCACTGAGACTCAGCTCGCCATCTCCTGGTACGACAGTGCATGGATCCCTGTTCTCAACCAAGGAAACATCCTTGACTACTTTGCCGAACGTTCGAATCCGTTCTACGATCGCACATGTAACAATGAAATTGTACGAATGCAGCGTCTCAGCTCTGACCAACTCAAGTGAGCTATTCGTTTATTGTGATTTATTATATATTTTCTGCCAGGTTTTTTACTACATAGGAATGTACCATAAGTTCACTCAGCTGTATAAATGATGAGTACCTGACTTCGCACATTACTTGTAGCATGTGGCTGGATGCTTCCCAGAGAAGTTGAAATGGTATTTGATTGAACAGGTCTGCCGGGGAAGTAAAGTGTAAAACGCTTTGAGCAGTCCTAAGGATTGGATACTGCGCTATAAAAACATACCTTTACTTTTTTACTTGGAAACATTACAGTTTTCTTCAGGCAGTCACACATGTTCACATGCACACAGTTTCACTTTGAAGCATTCAGCCAGGCTGCCATTGCTATATAAAATCTGTTCTATTATTACTCATTTTTTCGATTCCATGTAGCCACATACTCATACAATTTTACTAACTCAGGATGAACATAGCACTTTCTTGGGATTTATGACATCCAAAAATCTACTTGTTAAACTTCCTGCATAACTATAATACTATTATTATAGTCACATTATAATTCTATGTAATTTTTTAATGGTCTGGTGACATGCTAAGCCTTCTAGGGCCTTCCTGGTTGGAGCATTTCACTAGTTTGTGAAATATATATTTTTTTACTTTGTATGTAACTTAAAATATAGCTATGACAACAATGAAAACATACATTACAGTATTTTTCAATGATTATAATAATGACACAGTTGTTACCATGTTAGATATTTCACAGATATCCATGGGACCTAAATGAAATGGATTTAAAATTACTCTCAGACTGGCAGTGAATTCTCCTCTGGTGAACACCAAACTAAAGTATTAACTCATGTCTTCTGATATTAAGAATCCCTCTGATATTATATTGTCATCACTATATTCTAGACGATCAAACTTATCCTGAACTTTCTGTTTGCTCCAAATATATACATTAAAAACTCTTGCTTTCAAGTTTTATATTACAAGCTAATTAATTTATGTTCATAGCTTCTCCTTTGAATTTATAATATAATTTAAGTTGTAACTTGGTTAAATTATTATTTTTCGCTTAGATAACTGCCGTAATAGACCACTCTAATGCTGTACGTATCTGTGTGGATCAACCAAGCAAGCAGTGATGGTCACTTTGAACTGTCTGGTATGCAGTAGTTTGTATCTATATGGTAGCAGCTGGATCTGTAGCAGTCATAAATCAATGTGAAAATGGCAAACACATGGTCCAAATCCAGCTACTTGATGTGTACAAATTGCCATGCTGCAGTGGGCCAGGCGCTATGTGAATTGGACTCATCACTTAACAGTTTGGTTAACAGTAACTTAACTGTGCTTCCCAATATGTGCCGTAAATAATAAACATATGCTACAACTTGCAGCAACATGGTGGGACTGGAGTATGTGCTGCTTCACGTGCAAGAACCAATCCTCTACGTGATCCGCAAACAACACCGACACTCTCCCACGCAAGGTGGGTGAAGGACTGAAGGTCTCTCACTGACAGCTGTCACACTGTCAATCAACTGAAGGCCTCTGATTGACAGCTGTCACACTGTCAATCAACTGAAGGCCTCTGATTGACAGCTGTCACACTGTCAATCAGCTGTCTTGCTTACAGTTAGTTTCCTTCACAATGTAGCCATCTCTCCATTATGGCTATATTATCTCATCCAAAAACATGTTAAAACCAGTTAAATGTAGGAAATCAGTCGTCTAAATATGATCAACTTGCAGTGCAGTTCTCTTTGGCCTAATGGTGACGTTCTGTTGTTTAGATAACTGCCGTTATCATATCACACACACATACCCACACACACACACACACACACACACACACACACACACACACACACACACACACACACACACACACACACACACACACACACAAACACACACATGATTATTATTATTATAGCTAACTATCATGTTGTGTCTTGACTTGGTTAACGTAAAATGAAACACTACACTTATATTGCTGAACTCAACAGGATTTTGTGGCTCTGATGACTAGTTTGCAGAAATGGTAATGATAATAAACTATTGTAGCTCCTACAACATCTCGAGTCGGAGCACAAATAGGGTCCTTTCTAATGACGACATGTGTGTTGGAAGTGAAGGAAGGGGCTGGGATTCTTTTTATTTTCACACATTTTAGGCACTACGCAATCCGTACTCATTTCAAAGCAACCTCTTGGGTCAACATGTTTATTCAACAAACACATGGAATACAATTTCTTCAATTCACGCAGATTTATCAAGCAATTTCCTTTGTTTATCTGATTCAATTGTAGTTGAGCATTTTGCATGTCTCATTTCTCTGAATTTTTTAAGGGGTAATTATTTTAAAATGACTTGCAATATTATTATATCAAGTTTTCATCTGTTTTGCTATAGTATATTTATCATAAAAATAAGTTTAAAATGAAACTTGACAGCCCTATGCAATTCATCCTATCATAAAATATATTATATTCCTGTAATTGTGAAGATATGTCTTCTGTCTGTCACTTAATCCTATGCAAAGCAGTCACTATAGATGTTCCAAAACTGTAACATTTTAATTAGTTAATTAATTTTAAAAAGTGTGACTGGTGAAGTGTCATCCTGCATAAGGCTGTGTTGTCATTTATATATTGTCAAGTCATATATTGGACCAATATTTTGACATTGAAGGTAATGATTCCAACACATTTTGTATAATTAAAATAAATTTATCAGCAACCTGCTTTCAGTGCCACAGATCCATAAAAGTGACCAATTAACCGCAGGCCGGGAGAAAACCCTGGATCACCCACTCAGTATCCCCGCCCTTAGATTGGACACCTGTTCTGATTGACTGCGTGAATTCATACTTCTGGTGACATCAGCCATGTTGTTGGTGTTGAATACGTATTCACAATGTGCTAATTATTACAGCGTGGGAAATATCAAACAAGGAACAAAGTGTCCACAAAATAAAAATTATTGTGCAATGTGAAGACCAAGGAACCAGCCATGAGGACAGTTTGTGTTTACTTTCTTCCACCAGACTCACGTTTCTAATCACAAAGTGATTTAGACAATACCTGTTGTACATGAATGTTCAGAAAGCTGAATTATATATATTTAAAGCGACATGGTCTTTCATGGCTTTTTATTTTTATTGCAAAATCATGTTTACGGTATAAATTATACCTATTATAGCGTAAAGACAGTCAAAATATGTTTTCATGTACCATTTAGGGGTTGAAAATAGACGCAGTAAGGGCACTTAACTCGGTGTACACATCGACCACGAATTTTAGTGAATGGACATCATTGATCAACATATAATTAATTACTTATATGTTTACGTTATCACCGTAACATTTAACTTTTCAGTAATGTCACACAACACACAGTGCCCCAGGAAGCAGGAGTGAGAAAACCCCAGATAGAATACATTGTAATGTATAATGCAATACAACACCTGGTGTATACTGCATTCAGGGACAGCACCTGACATAATATATTGCACACAGAGATGTCATACTTGATTCTTATTGCATGCAAGGGGTCGTACCTGATGTGTACTGCATACAGGGGGTCACACTTGATTGTGATTGCATGCATGTGTCACATCTGAGGTGTACTGTACACAAGGGGGTCACACCTGGTGTATACTGTTTGCAGGGCGGGGTCACAGCTGATGTGAACTGCACACAGAGAGGTCATACCTGATGTGTTTTAGGCATAATTTTGCGCTTTCTTGTATTGTAAAACACTGTAGTATACTATTGTATATAGTGCTATATAAATCAATAAACATTTACATTTGTGTTGCATAGATCTGATGCATACAGGGGGGTCACACCAGCAGGGCTTTATTCAGGATCAAATTTGTGCCAGTCACATATTTTTGGTGGACTAATGAATGTCAACAGTTAAGCTAGTTTACAAACTTTAAATGTGCTTTTTGACTTGAAATGGACTACAAACATGGTGATACGTGTGACACCATTTACACTCATTTCTAAGGCATAACTGACACTATCTACATGATTTTTGAAGACCTTTTTTACTCCTTAATTTTTTTACCTGTCCACCCATATTTATACCCGTCCAAAAGAGGTTTTACCCATCCAAATGATGGGTGGATGAGTCTCTGTATAGAGCTAAGCACACCAGATTGCATACAGGGAGGTCACATTTGATCTACACTGATATTTACTGCATACAATGTCACATCTGATGTGTACTGTACACAGGGGGGTCACATCTGATGTGTACTGTACACAGGGGGGTCACATCTGATGTGTACTGTATACAGGGGGGTCACATCTGATGTGTACTGTATACAGGTCTGTCCCATCTGATATATATATATATATATATATATATATATATATATATATATATATATATATATATTAATTTATGCAGAATATTGAGTACACAGTTTTGTTTACTTTTCCCTCTATGCAATATATATATATATATATATATATATATATATTATAAGAATATACATAAAACTGTGTACTGCAATATTCTGCATAAATAACTTGTGAGTGATATCGTACCAGCCAACAAATCTGGATATTTCATTGTTATATAAAACACTACTTATGACATATTTCCACTGAGATGTGTATCAGCAATGTGTGCTTGTGTTGTGTTTTGCATAGCAACCCCCTTGGCTGACTACAACATCATTGCTGGGGTCGTGTACCAGGCTCCGGACCTTGGCTCCGTCATCAACTCAAGACTGGTGAGTGCATCAGACTCAGTGGACTGGAAACAGAGAACCAGAGAGTTCCCTGTTGAACCTGGTATTAGTAATAACACGATCTTGAACTGAACATGTCTTGACAGAGTTCCATAGATGTTAATTTGTAATGATTTTGCTCGTGTTTGGCCACAGAGTGTCCGGGCTGCTTGTAGAGCCAACTTAGTGCCACTGTAAGTGCATCTCCTGCCAGGTGCTGTTGATGACACATTTCAAAACACAGAGCTAATTAACTGTCCCGTGGACACACAGAGTGATCAGCCAACTCCAGACACATTCATTTGTCTGGTGAGAACATTATTAGTACTGACATTCAGCACCAAAATGACAGCATAAATAAACTGGTCTGCGTAAGTGCCTAATTGGGTTAAATGTTCGCTCAAAATAGTGTTGTTTCACGACTGAGTGAATTGGTGCGTGTTGGCCCAGGGCTGTACTGGACATCAGTTTGGAGACTTGTCTAAAGGTTATGAGACAAGAGGAATTGATCACATACACATAATTGCTGCACTTTTACGTATGAGTTATGATCTTGACGTTGCTGAAGAATACATTGTGTCTGCTTCAGCTGAACACCACGCACAACCTGCAGTCTGCATTCAAAGAAGGTGGGTCACTCTCCGTGCTCAGTCAGTGGGTCCTCTGTCACCCTCTGTGAATCATTTGTCACCCACAGTGGGTCATCTGTCACCCTCTGAATCATTTGTCACCTACAGTGGGTCATCTGTCACCCTCAGTAAATCATCTGTCACCCTCTGTGAGTTGTCTGTCGTCACCCACAGTGGATCAGCTGTCACCCACAGTGGGTCATCTGTCACCCATGGTGGGTCATCTGTCACCCACAGTGGGTCATCTGTCACCCACAGTGGATCATCTGTCACCCACAGTGGGTCATCTGTCACCAATGGTGGGTCATCTCTCACCCAGGTTGGCTCATCTGTCAGAGACTAAATGTATCTGCCCTCTCTGCCTCAGGTGGCCGTAAATTTATTGTGATTCCTGTTAATATGTTATTCAGGAAAGTAAACGTGTATTCATGAGTAAGTGTTCAGCCACACCAGAGTGAATCAATGCACATGTTAAACCTTGTCCTACAACTTCAGTCCTGATGCTGCGTTAACTTTGTATTCAACTTATTTTCAGCTCAAGACTTCTCGCGTTATCATCCATCTAGAGGTTACTGGTGGGAATTCAAAGACAGCAGTCACACAGGTATGTGTTACTAGATAATGTGTTTATCATATCAATTTTGGACATCAATTTTGTGTACAATACATGCCAGGTTGGCTCCAGTAGAAATACAAAAGTTGTATATATCATTATTGGTCTACTGGTAATCGTTATTTTGATTGCACATGTAGACTTATGAGTCGCTAATGTTTGGATAAGTTAATATTATTAAGTTCTCTTATTAACTTTGTTTTGATTGCAGAATTATGATTACATGTAATGCAAGATTTACCTTCTCTTAGTCAACACTATAATTTTTCAGTTAATAACTATTCACATAAATATGTTTACATCAAATAATGATCGACTTTGTTTTTCGCCACAAATTGCACACCCGTAAGGATTCCTACAGCTTGTTTTGTGAATGACTTGTAGATAAACTGTTGTCAAAGGAAAAGAAGAAGAAAGAAGAGCCAAGTTCACTGTTCCAAAGACAGCGAGTAGATGAACTACTCGCGGAACTTAGTAAGAAGTTCCCACCGAGGTACCCCACGACCACTGCCCAGACAACTCAGTCAGAGAAACCGGGTTAGTGCCTAGAGTTGTAGTCTTGCAAATTCATAAAAACCGCTATGCTTGTGTTTAATTTCTCGGCTAGTAGATTTACCTAGTGTTGATTTTATGAATTGCTTTCCATCGTGATTGAACAAGACAGAGGCAGAGTAGCAGAAACAATCGAACAATACCTCCAGCTGCGTACGATTAGTTTTGCTGCTCCACCAGCCATGGAGCATGAATACCCCAGAGTACAGATCACAAATGTACCATTTCATGTTACTTAACATGTACTTAACATGCCTAACAGTATTGACAAAATCACAATTGTGAACTGTTCTGTAGACAAACTAGATTAATACATCAGTCTTGAATCTAGACTCGTAACCAGTTTATTTTACGCAATATCCTGTAGTCATCATGCTGTACAATGTTGGTTTTTACAATTTTGTCTGCCGATTAATTTGTATGATTTACAGTGAACGTGTTTGTGTTGACCCTCGTGTGGTCCGTTGTCACCAGCAACAGGAGATAGGATAAAACTTGTGCTTGTTTGTCACCATCGTGTGCTTGTTTGTCACCAGCAACAGGAGATATGATGAAACTTGTGCTTGTCACCATCGTGTGCTTGTTTGTCACCAGCAACAGGAGATATGATGAAACTTGTGCTTGTCACCATCGTGTGCTTGTTTGTCACCAGCAACAGGAGATAGGATGAAACTTGTGCTTGTTTGTCACCAGAAACAGGAGATAGGATGAAACTTGTGCTTGTCACCATCGTGTGCTTGTTTGTCACCAGCAACAGGAGATAGGATGAAACTTGTGCTTGTTTGTCACTCTGTGCTTGTTTGTCACAGACAGGAGATATGATGAAACTTGTGCTTGTCACCATCGTGTGCTTGTTTGTCACCAGAAACAGGAGATATGATGAAACTTGTGCTTGTCACCATCGTGTGCTTGTTTGTCACCAGCAACAGGAGATAGGATGAAACTTGTGCTTGTTTACATTTCTTTTTTCACCAGAACAGGAGATAGGGGTGAAACTTGTGCTTGTTTGTCACCATCGTGTGCTTGTTTGTCACCAGCAACAGGAGATAGGATGAAATTGTGTTGTCACCATCGTGTGCTTGTTTGTCACAGCAACAGGAGATAGGATGAAATTGTCTTGTTGTCACCATGTGTGCTTGTTTGTCACCAGCAACAGGAGATGATGAAATTGTCTTTTTCACCATCGTGTCTTGTTTGTCACAGCAACAGGAGATGGATGAAACTTGTGCTTGTTGTCACCAGGGAAACAGGAGATAGGATGAAATTGTCTTTTTCACCATGTGTGCTTGTTTGTCACCAGCAACAGGAGATAGGATGAAACTTGTGCTTGTTTGTCACCAGAAACAGGAGATAGGATGAAACTTGTGCTTGTTTGTCACCATCGTGTGCTTTTTCACCAGCAACAGGAGATAGGATGAAACTTGTGCTTGTTTGTCACCATGTGTGCTTGTCACAGAACAGGAGATAGGATGAAACTTGTGCTTTTTCACCATCGTGTGCTTGTTTGTCACAGCAACAGGAGATAGGATGAAACTTGTGCTTGTTTGTCACCATCGTGTGCTTGTTTGTCACCAGCAACAGGAGATAGGATGAAACTTGTGCTTGTTTGTCACCATCGTGTGCTTGTCCCAACAGGAGATAGGATGAAACTTGTGCTTGTTTGTCACCATCGTGTGCTTGTTTGTCACAGCAACAGGAGATAGGATGAAACTTGTGCTTGTCACCATCGTGTGCTTGTTTGTCACCAGCAACAGGAGATAGGATGAAAGTTGTGCTTGTTTGTCACCATCGTGTGCTTGTTTGTCACCAGCAACAGGAGATAGGAGAAACTGGCTTGTTCACCTCGTGTGTTGTTCAAGACAAGAAGTGAATACCATCGTGTTGTTTCACCAGAACAGGAGTGATGAAATTGTGCTTTCACCATCTGTGTTGTTTGTCACAAACAAGATAGGATGAACTTTGCTGGTCACAAACAAATGTGAACTGCACCACGGTGCTGTTCCCAGAGAAGTAATTGTGTTCACACGGTGTTTTTGTCACACACAGGAGTGGATGAAGTGTGCATCGTGTGCTTGTTTGTCACCAGCAACAGGAGATAGGATGAAACTTGTGCTTGTTTGTCACCATCGTGTGCTTGTTTGTCACCAGCAACAGGAGATAGGATGAAACTTGTGCTTGTTGTCACCATCGTGTGCTTGTTTGTCACCAGCAACAGGAGATAGGATGAAACTTGTGCTTGTTTGTCACCATCGTGTGCTTGTTTGTCACTAGCAACAGGAGATGGGGTGAAGCTCGAGGCAAAGACCGAAACAAAGACAGACTCAGACATGCAGCCTCCCCCAGAGAAGAAAGTGAAAGTGATGTGTTCATGACACAAGAAACCAGAAGTGATGTCTTTGTGACACTACAAACTGAAACTGCCGAGTTTGTGATGCACACAAGTGAAAGTGATGTGTCTATGACTCAGGAAAATGAAAGTAGCACAAGATGTTATTGGAAGGAAGCAAAAGCGATGTGTTCGTGACGCAGGAAAGTTGTGTATTTTAGACCATGCAACAATGGTGTTAAAGAGAGCACGTGTGGCCATACAGTTGTATCTGGGTCTTATCTGATCAGATATCACAGAAAAAGTTATTGCAGTTGTGGTCTCATCAGGGTTTCAGAATCTGTATCATTTCCCTGTTCCTGGCTGAAAACAGCAGTGTACATGGCGATGTTTGGGCACATCACGAGTCTTCAGATTGACGAGTTACTTTATTAGTCCATAGTAGTTATTCACCATTGCTAATCTATGAGGAGCAATCTTGATGAATTATAAATCCGAGGAAATCATCCGGTGAACATTTGGATGAACTCTAGAAGTTGCAGTGCAACTGCTCCTGAAGTCAGTCTACGTAAAAATTTAAACTATTTATATTCGTTGAGTGCCCAGACAATGCAAGACCAAAGGTAGAAAAAAGCAACTGACAGTATATAAGCTCATGTGAGAGGTGGACCCAACTGAAGACCTGCATGTTTGTGTAATCTACAATGACCCATCTTTTCTGAATTGCAATGTCGCCTTGTTCATTTGGCAGCTAACACAGACATTGTAAACACTGAGTTTCACTGTGTAATTGTTTATTCATTCAGATAAACAGTATGATGCCACATGTATTTATCTAGCAAAGGTAAGCATTGAATGGCAGTTATTTAATACAAACTAAACTACCATGGTATGTTTAACACACATTGTTTTGGTAGCTATAATATGGGTACATTAGTGTGTACGTGACATTGTAAATAAAGCTATATACATGTCTACGTTTGTGTTGTGTATCTTGGAATCTGGTACCAACATCCATCCAATAAGTCGGTCAGTTAAAACTGCATTGAAAAAAGTGTATATTATTATAATCAATAGTTTAACTCGTAGATTGTCTACATTTTAATCAACAGTTTAAATTAGAGAATGATCGATTTTTAAAGGAATTGATAAGTGTTTACATGACGCAATATATTTAGAGGAAACATATTTTCAACCTTAACCAAATTTGCTGCCATATAAGGTATATTGATTTACATACATCTCATTTGAATGTATTCACATACCCATGTATGAATGTATTCACATAACCATGTTGTATGAATGTGTAACATGCGTTTATAACATCATCACATTCATTCATTCTCATGATTTTTAGCAGGTTCCCAAACTGAGACAGCAAACACCAAAGTGAACATCTCATACCACAGGACATCAGAAAACATGCACAATTACCTATCAATATCACATTACCTGTACAACTCAGACAGGACACCTTAACCAGCAGGTGAAAAGTTGGGAAGGCAAGAACTGCGGAAGTGTGGAAACCCATAAGATGAAGACAATCTTTGTTTATAGTAATTTCATAGTTCAACAAAGCTATACATTGAACCTAGCTTTTCTGTACCACAATATTTATATCTTTCTCTAACCATAATGGTAGAGTGCAGTTTGTACTGTTTTGATTCTTAACTGACCATAGTCAGTCTGGTGTTTCTTACTCGAAGGTAGTGGGACATTGTATGTTATACCTAAAAAATTGTTTAACAACGGAGATTACGAGATCGGTGTTTAAAATATTGAATGGTTATGAAAACATAGTCTTTTTGCAGATAAAAGAACACCCAAAGTTGTGTTACTAAACGAGCAGTTAATTAGATATAAGAATATCTTCATTTTCATAAAGGACAATAAATGTATGGAACATATTTGCTGATTGTGTGGGTGTTGGTAGTGAATGTTTAAATAAAAAAAATATGTATACATTAGAAGGGTAAAAAGAGGGGCTTCCTTGTCCACCTGCCATCTACAATTAGTGATCTGGGAAGCAATCTTGTTAACGATTTATTTACCAAAACCTACCTAACTTGGAAGTTTATTTTCAATCTTCATTGACAATATTCTAACCCTCTATGACATACGAAACTTAAAAAACTAAAACATTTCCAAAGCAAATGGTTTATGTACAGATGAATTGTAAGAGAGACAGAAAGAGAGAGTAGATTATCACAGTGCTAGTTTGCGGTGGACTGTGGCTGAAGTTGTCATGATCAGTGGTTCTGTCTCAGGTGTCAACCCCAGCGGTGAATCAACAACATTGTCTTTGTTTGGTGACACACTTAACGGTCCCCTCTCTGTCGACGACTGCAGCTTCTCCCTGAAACAAATATCTGAAATATGAGGACATACATAAATGTGATTATTGGTAATTTTTGAATTATCTACCTACACGCATGTACTAAGCATTTTTTTATAATTGTTTCTAATAGTTTCATTCCATTGTTCTTGTTACTTCTTTAGTATCTTTGCTAATGTTGGTTTAACATAATTTAAAAAAATTAGCTGTTCAAGTAAATAAAGACATGAGACTGAGAAAGGATGGCTGGAAACAGAGATAGGTGACATCAACAGCTTCCTTCTTTGGATGTCTATTGTCATACTGATGATTAAAAGCAAGAGAATCAGGAAACGTATTGTTCTATTTACCACTGAGTGGAATTTGGCAAGATGCTCATGAAATCCGAATGATGTTAAATTTACAGATCAGCGAATAAGATTATATTATGTGGTTCACAACATTATCTATTAGTACAGTTTAAAGCCAGGCAATTGTATCAATATATAACAACGTAACCTATTCAGTTACCACAAAAAGCACAATCATTTATTAGTGAATTGATGTCATCTGTCATGTGGTTTCTGGTGTAACATGCGAGATGGGTTCAAGGCACTTACTACAGTGAACATCTCTCGTGAACTCTACCTTTTCTCCAGTTTAAACTGGCCAAGGAAGTTTCTCATAGACAGTTGGCTGGAGGTGTTCTTGGCTGCATTCTCCTTCTGCTTCCTGCCTCCCATTCCACCCCGAGACAACCCTGAAGCCCGACATTTTCCCAGAGTTTTCAGCCCTGAAATACCACACCATATCAGTGGAACCCTCGAACAATTTTCTGGTCTAAAAAAAATTTTGCACCTAGAAATTCAACATCCTGAATGTTCAGCCTCCATTTTTTATGGACATAGTCCTTTTGCTAGGACACACATATTTATATCATTTGGATGGATAAAACCCGCTTTGGAAGGGAAGGAATAATACTGGGATGGTAAAAAATAAGAAGCAAGTCTTCAAAACGCATAGATACTGTCAGTTATGCTTTGTAAATGGGTGTTGCACATGTGTTTGTAGTTATTTTTTGCAGTTCATAATATCTTCACTGGTGTGTATGTATGTGAGTTCACGTGAAAAAACATTTATGACTAGCAAATATTTGATCCTGGTGACAGATCACATAAATAATTGGTCAGTTTATCCAGTAATATTTAAAAGGAGATAATCCAGCTCACATTTTGTAGCTCACGGTTGACCCACAAAAACTAAAAAGTGGGTACATCTTAATGGAAGACATTAGCATATGATTCACTGAGTGAAAATTATAACCGGCTATTTACACATTATCATAATGAAACTGTGTAACACACCTGACTTTGCTTGAGGTATGATGGCCGCTGTGTTAGACAAACATCTGTATTCGGAACTCTGTGGAAAATAAACATGTTTAAACCATTGATATTTCAAGCAATTCTTTCTATAATGTGCAGTGGTCACACTTGTCATTCTCAATACCTCGTATTACGTTTATAAAACAAGTTAAGACACCATTGCATTGTACAGTGGTTGTAGACACATGTGGTGCAATCTACCGATCAATGTCTAAACAACTGAAATATTTTACAGACACTATAATATTGTAATATCTATATACCGGGGTAGATCTATTGTCAACACTGACAATCTTTTGATTGTCTAAACTTGAGTACTTCTAATCAGTCTCAGCCACCTCACATTCTCATTTAAATCTTAGCAAACTTACAGAGTGCAAGTGAAATTCAATAAAGTAAAGATGTCCAAAGTGAAATTTACACCTGACATGTTGTAATTTAAGGCTGTTGCTCTTAATTATTCACCTTTTCATTGTTGCTTGAACTGTGATTGCTCCCAAAGGCAGAAAGATCACCTGCTGAATGTAGTTTCTCATTCACTCTCCCCGGTGTATAACGAAACTGCCCTTGTCTCTCAGTGGCAAAGAACGATGACATAGATGGACACTTTCTTGTATCCTGTGATGGCCTTGGCTGCGAGTCTGCTCTTGAGAATGACTTTGACACAGATAGCAGCGATGGTGAATCGACAGACTGTTGAGACGATATGTCAGTTTCAAACAAAGAGAATTCAACATCGTCTGTGTCGATGCTGTACAGACTTGGCCGTTGAGATTGCGATAGATCACTGTCCACCGAGT
Organism: Ridgeia piscesae; assembly: GCA_025642075.2. Taxonomy (NCBI): domain Eukaryota; kingdom Metazoa; phylum Annelida; class Polychaeta; order Sabellida; family Siboglinidae; genus Ridgeia; species Ridgeia piscesae. The sequence goes on from JAODUO010000278.1 coordinate 222,322, forward strand.
GTCCTATTTTATTGTCAACTTCTGATTGGTTTTCTTCAGAAACTGAAGAATGATCATTTTCAGAGAATGTGTCTGTTTCATCTGGACAAGCCAGTTTAGTTGGTTTCACGGGAATAAATCTCGCTGTAGATTGACTAGAAGCCGTTGACCCACATGGCGAATCTTGACTAGAATGAAACTTGCTGAAGCTGAAACTCGAGAAGGGTGATCGGCTATCTTTCTGCAATTGCAGCCTGCTGCCTCCTGGTGGATGTTGTGGCAATGATGGAATTGTGTTGTTGCCTTGGTCACCATCGCTACTCTCATCTTCACTACCACACGTAGATGCGTCCACGGTCTCGAGCTGTTTGAAGAATGGTGTTTTGTGGTGAGGTTTACTCGATACAAAGAACCTGTTACAGAAACAGAAATTAAATAATCACATCACAGGTAAACAATGCACCAACAGATAACTAATGAGGAACTTAATGTAATTTGTATCCATAGTTTTATCGAGACTCATCCCTACGTCATTTGTGTGGGTAATTTGTTTTTGGACAGGTAATACATGCGGTTGGAAGGGTAAAACATTGAGGAAGGAACTTATTATAGTTACATTGTTAATTAAGCTTTCAAACAGGGTGCCACACGCACGAATTATAATGTTTTACAATGGCTTCTATGTATGTGTTCAGGAGCACAGGTCTACCAGGAAATGTTTTTGCTTGGTAAAAATTTTATCCTGCGTAAAGGACACACAATCAGCCACCTTAAAACTGGATTTACCATCTTTTAAATCTAGTGCGTCATACGAACTCCTACCATTACACATTTCAGTAGTGTGTAGATAAAACCAGGAGTCTTGGACTCACTTAAAAAACTAAGCCTGCATTTGAATGTTCAATCAATATATATACATATATAATTTATATATATATATTTATTTTTAATTTTGTTCATTACCTGCTCTTCACTTCACACTCTTCCTGTTCCTGGCCGCTTTTGTTCAAGTCAAAGCGAGGCTTTCTCCCAGCATTCCTACCACCGACGGCAAACTTATTCCGATGTAGCTTCAGTGAACAGTGATCTGGCACTAACTTCTCCTCACCCTCCACAGTGCTATGCTGTTCGTTTGTTGGAGGAGAATTTGCTGGTTCCGGTGGTGATTCAAAGTGGGCAGATTTGTTGTGTAGAATTTCCAGGAAGTCATCCTCGATGTGACGGTGCTTCCTCTCCGGGTGTCTCGCGGGGGTCGTGGGTGACTGACTTCTTCCATACATCGCTGCCAGGGACGGGTTGTCCAGGGCGTCCTCCTCCGACTCATTTGACTCGTCAGCTGTAAGGTAACGTCACTGTTTATAGCTTGGATTATTTCATTAGCAAAAGAAATGATGTGAAAGTTGTGTGTGAATGACCCATCAGGAGTCATTGGTGAGAAGAGGGGGTGGGAAGATGGGGTGGGAAAAGGGGGTGGGAAGAGAGTGGGTGGGAAAAGGGGGTGGGAAGGGAGGGGGTGGGAAGAGGGGGTGGGAAGAGAGGGGGGTAGGAAGAGGGGGTGGGAAGAGAGGGTGGGAAGATGGGGTGGGAAGAGGGGGTGGGAGAGACAGGGAAAGCGATAGCAAGAAGCAGGCTGACAGAAGGGAGAAAGAGAAGAGAGATAGGGAGGAAGATGATAGAAAAAGGGGAGGAGGGCAGGAGAGCAATGTGGAGGATTCGATATATATCTGACAATATATAATATATATATATATATATATATTGTTCTCTTTATATATATATATATATATATATATATATATATATATATATATAAAGAGAACAATATGAGGGAGGGAGAAAAAGATGGAAGGAGCGAGGCAGATAAAAAGACAGGGTGAGAGATAGAAATGGGTAGAGTGGGAGGAGTGTTGGGTGGAAGAGGGATGAAAGGGCTGATAGGGCTGGAAGGAGGAGTAAGACAGAACTTCCTCTCCACCTTGTCGGAGCCTCTTCTTGCTGTGTTGGACAGCGGTCAGTCTCACGGACACTACTGTGTCCTTGGTGCTGGGTCTATTGACGGTCAGCCTGTTGCCCGTGGTTACCGAGATGTCCGAGCGGACGGAGGCGGACGCTGGCCGGAAGTCTGGATCCCAAATGCTTAATGGGGATTTTGTTCCATTGTTATTTGCAGACCGCGGCTGAAACATCGTACAGATAATGTAATTGTTAAATCTATTTAAATGTCATATGTTGTATCGTGAACTTGCATAGCCAAACTTTTATATTATTCATTACTCTGGAAAATTCATTATCTAGACACCTCGACACACAGACCTCATTTCACAGGAAACAAATTTCCAAATGTTTATATACGAATGGTATGTGCATAATTTGTTTATTGAGATCGTGTTAAGACAAACACATACACTGGGGACGAGTGTTCTTATTCAAATTAACACTGGTTTCTTTCACAATGACTATTTAACTTCCCTTAACACACTGGCACATCACAGGTAAAACCCCATAATGACAGATGTCTAGTGACTAATAGTTGAGACTTGAAGCCTCTACCACTGTGCTACAGCGCCTAGAGCCAGATAAGATGTGGTTGACTAGAGAGACTCGCACCCTGTGTGTGTCTGGCATGAAGTGTGCAATCCTTGCTCCTGTGTTGATGTCAATGTTTCCCAGCGCTATCTGCAAGGCCTTCTCCTGGCACATGTAGCTGGCAGCAACGGTCAAGGCTCACACAATTATAAAAAAAAATTTGGTCAACTGTGTCCATTCACCCCACTATTAAGCAGGTGTTTTTTACCATTAAAAAAATTCCCACCTTTTTCTACCAATTCTTATTGATGCACGTATGCATCACCATTTCTATATTACTATAAACAGTTAATTTAAAAACAAAATAGCTGAGTGAATGTAACATATTATAAAGTGTTTTTCTTGCTTGAATTACTAGTCAGTATATGTACGTCAACCTTGTGTAAATGTTGCAGGAAGATGTGTCATTAAATCACTTCTGAGTATAATCAATAGTATCTTATGTTAACATCTATTACATATAAGTAACATTTTTGTTTTTAAGCAAACATCTAAACTTCATTGGTTGACATATGTTATGGTACGAGGTGTAGGCGTTTCACAGTTTAACTAATAAGTACATATAAAAACAAAATACGATGACTATAAAGTAAAAAGATACGGTCCAGCATAGTCCAGTGTGTGTGGATCCATGTCTGGGGGGTAGGGAGTAAGGGGGATGAGTTTTCTCTGCAGGGGGTCAAACACAAGCTGATAAAGAAACGTGTTGTCAGCCCGTTCGAATCCCTCGATGTATTCGTTTGGTACGGTCAGAGACTTCATGTTCAACAGAGCGGGGATCTTCCGCACCACCTGAAGGAAAGACAAATATTATACATTCAGTAAATTACCATTTGTAGATGTTTGGAGATATTATATTATTATATTCTGGACTTCTTAGTGTCGTTTCTAACAGGTATCAATGAATATGATGTCATCGTGACAGTATACTCAATATGTTGCATTATCCATGTCTTACAGCTATGATTTAGCTGTAAGACATGCAATCTTATCTCATTGTACAGCCAGGCACTTCTAGAGCCGAGTAAACTTAGAGTATGTGTGATAAATAAAATTGCCCAAATTTTAGATGGCAGCATGCTATGTCATTTAGAGCAAGCTTCTGTTAATCGATTACCATAGCCACAAGGTCAGAGCATGCGCATTTTCGTTCCTCCCTCTTTGACTGTTTTTTGGAAGACAAACTGACTGGTTCCTTCTACTTGGTGTCCAAGCCATGAGGAGTAAAACATTCCATATAGGGAAATGATAAGACTATTACAGACAAGCTAATTGTAAAGAAAGACACTTTGAAATAAGCCATTATTGTTGTTACTGGACCTTTCATAATGAGATAATTAAATAATCACTCTTTTCATGTCTGTCTGTCGGGTGCGCTGGAAGATCTTGCATGCCTTGCCCAGCCCGATGCCCGGGAGACTGGGCAGGTAGTCGCAGCCCGACAGAATACACATGTAGCGGAACTTGTCAAAGGTGAACACGTCAGCCCGCATGTCCAAGGCTTCATTTAGCATCCTCTTCTCAATAACAATGCCATTGCCAGCAAAGTCCATCTTGAACATGATCTACAAAGTCAATGGCATGGCATGACAGTTGTGTTTCCTGAAAAATGAAACTACGAAGTTGTACAAACACTTCTTAGCTCTATCGGTAGCATCAAAGAATTCTCATTCAAGCTGAGAGCAGCCGTTTCAGTGCATCAAAACAAACAAATATTGGAAAAACAGTCTAAAAAGGAATGTTTTTTAGACAATTTTCATAAACCCAATAACCAAAATATTTGTCAGAATAACGTTTTCATTTTGCCAACACCACCCAGAAATATGCCAACCTAACTGGATGGCAGTGAATCTACATCCAGTTTGCATTATTACTGTTAGTTCAGGTTAAACTCAATCAAAATAAGTATTAAAAAGTGAACAAGCATAGTTAAAGGGAATATAAACTCAAAGTTGTTTAGTCAAAATTCCAAATGAATATGTTGTATGGAAATGGAAGATCAACGTACGCAGTCACAGCCAAACAAGACGAGATCTGAGTCCTCAGTGATGACAAGCTGGGCAAATCCAGCACTGCTCAGGTACGCCAACTGGGCATCAGCCTCGTAAGGGGCTACTATACAGTCAACACCCTTCGCCCGACACGCCTACAACAAAAATAACTATACAGTCAACACCCTTTGCCCGACACGCCTACAACAAAAATAACTATACAGTCAACACCCTTTGCCCGACACGCCTGCAACAAAAATAACTATACAGTCAACACCCTTTGCCCGACACGCCTGCAACAAACACAACTATATAGTCAACACCCTTTGCCCGACACGCCTGCAACAAACATAACTATACAGTCAACACCCTTCGCCCGACACGCCTGCAACAAAAATAACTATACAGTCAACACCCTTCGCCCGACACGCCTGCAACAAACAAACTATACAGTCAACACCCTTGCCCGACACGCCTGCAACAAACACAACTATACAGTCAACACCCTTTGCCCGACACGCCTGCAACAAACACAACTATACAGTCAACACCCTTTGCCCGACACGCCTGCAACAAACACAACTATCATCAACACCCTTCGCCCGACACGCCTGCAACAAACACAACTATACAGTCAACACCCTTTGCCCGACACGCCTGCAACAAACACAACTATAAGTCACACCCTTCGTCACACATCAACTGGACATAATCTATCAGTACCTTTTCAATTGTTCTGGGAAAAAAATGTAAGTCACTATCTCAACTTATCAACTGACTTATTGATCATGTGACCTGTTGCATAGCAACAACTTTGTCATTGTATAAAAAAGTGGATTCTGAATGCATGAATTTTTAGGCATTATGTCATTATTGAAATTCTGGCCTCAAAAATGTTGTTTCATCAACATACATTTTACTTGAATGTTCACTGACACATTTAGGCATTAATTTTAAATTAACTTATTTTATTAAATTAATATACTAGATATACAGATAAGACAAGATATATATATATATATATATATATATATATATATATATATATATATATATATATATATATATAAGTACCTGTACAGGTAGCTTGCAGATTATTTCTAGAGAATATGTGTTTATTTAAAAAATGGTGAAACCACATGTGTCTTGTTTTACAGATAACTTAAAATAAGATCTGGCGCAAAGTAAAATACATTTTTATTTACTAATCGTCTGATAAGTTACTAAAATCAAGAAATAGTGATGAGAGATTACTGCCATTCAAAGATTCAAAAGACTTTATTGTCAGCTTTAAATATTACACGAAAAACGGAAATTGTTCTTCAGTTACACATTAATTAAAACACCTGTAATATGATTGTGATCCAGATACAGACGATACGACACATTAAAATAATTAAATAACAATCAATAACAACAGAGAACAGACAACAACAGAGAACAAATAACAACAGAGAACAGATAACAATAGAAAACAAATAACAACAGAGAACAGATAACAATAGAAAACAAATAACAACAGAGAACAGATAACAATAGAAAACAAATAACAACAGAGAACAGATAACAATAGAAAACAAATAACAACAGAGAACAGATAACAATAGAAAACAAATAACAACAGAGAACAGATAACAATAGAAAACAAATAACAACAGAGAACAGATAACAATAGAAAACAAATAACAACAGAGAACAGATAACAATAGAAAACAAATAACAACAGAGAACAGATAACAATAGAAAACAAATAACAACAGAGAACAGATAACAATAGAAAACAAATAACAACAGAGAACAGATAACAATAGAAAACAAATAACAACAGAGAACAGTTAACAACAGAAAACAAATAACAACAGAGAACAGATAACAACAGAAAACAAATAACAACAGAGAACAGATAACAACAGAAAACAAATAACAACAGAGAACAGATAACAATAGAAAACAAATAACAACAGAGAACAGTTAACAATAGAAAACAAATAACAACAGAGAACAGATAACAATAGAAAACAAATAACAACAGAGAACAGATAACAATAGAAAACAAATAACAACAGAGAACAGATAACAATAGAAAACAAATAACAACAGAGAACAGATAACAATAGAAAACAAATAACAACAGAGAACAGATAACAATAGAAAACAAATAACAACAGAGAACAGATAACAATAGAAAACAAATAACAACAGAGAACAGATAACAATAGAAAACAAATAACAACAGAGAACAGATAACAATAGAAAACAAATAACAACAGAGAACAGATAACAATAGAAAACAAATAACAACAGAGAACAGATAACAATAGAAAACAAATAACAACAGAGAACAGATAACAATAGAAAACAAATAACAACAGAGAACAGATAACAATAGAAAACAAATAACAACAGAGAACAGTTAACAATAGAAAACAAATAACAACAGAGAACAGATAACAATAGAAAACAAATAACAACAGAGAACAGATAACAATAGAAAACAAATAACAACAGAGAACAGATAACAATAGAAAACAAATAACAACAGAGAACAGATAACAATAGAAAACAAATAACAACAGAGAACAGATAACAATAGAAAACAAATAACAACAGAGAACAGATAACAATAGAAAACAAATAACAACAGAGAACAGTTAACAATAGAAAACAAATAACAACAGAGAACAGATAACAATAGAAAACAAATAACAACAGAGAACAGTTAACAATAGAAAACAAATAACAACAGAGAACAGATAACAATAGAAAACAAATAACAATAGAGAACAGATAACAATAGAAAACAAATAACAACAGAGAACAGTTAACAATAGAAAACAAATAACAACAGAGAACAGATAACAATAGAAAACAAATAACAACAGAGAACATATAACAATAGAAAACAAATAACAACAGAGAACAGATAACAATAGAAAACAAATAACAACAGAGAACAGATAACAATAGAAAACAAATAACAACAGAGAACAGATAACAATAGAAAACAAATAACAACAGAGAACAGATAACAATAGAAAACAAATAACAACAGAGAACAGATAACAATAGAAAACAAATAACAACAGAGAACAGATAACAATAGAAAACAAATAACAACAGAGAACAGATAACAATAGAAAACAAATAACAACAGAGAACAGATAACAATAGAAAACAAATAACAACAGAGAACAGTTAACAATAGAAAACAAATAACAACAGAGAACAGATAACAATAGAAAACAAATAACAACAGAGAACAGATAACAATAGAAAACAAATAACAACAGAGAACAGTTAACAATAGAAAACAAATAACAACAGAGAACAGATAACAATAGAAAACAAATAACAACAGAGAACAGATAACAATAGAAAACAAATAACAACAGAGAACAGTTAACAATAGAAAACAAATAACAACAGAGAACAGATAACAATAGAAAACAAATAACAACAGAGAACAGATAACAACAGAAAACAAATAACAACAGAGAACAGTTAACAACAGAAAACAAATAACAACAGAGAACATATAACAATAGAAAACAAATAACAACAGAGAACATATAACAATAGAAAACAAATAACAACAGAGAACAGATAACAATAGAAAACAAATAACAACAGAGAACAGATAACAATAGAAAACAAATAACAACAGAGAACAGATAACAATAGAAAACAAATAACAACAGAGAACAGATAACAATAGAAAACAAATAACAACAGAGAACAGATAACAATAGAAAACAAATAACAACAGAGAACAGATAACAATAGAAAACAAATAACAACAGAGAACAGATAACAATAGAAAACAAATAACAACAGAGAACAGATAACAATAGAAAACAAATAACAACAGAGAACAGATAACAATAGAAAACAAATAACAACAGAGAACAGATAACAATAGAAAACAAATAACAATAGAGAACAGATCTACATTGTACATACATTCATGAGTTGGAGAGCCATGTGAGGGGTGATGTCAATGCACTTTGTCAGACAGTCCCGTGCCTCACTTCGCTTGCCCTCTCGCAGTAACTGAGCTGCCTTCTTTCGGTTGACGTCTCGGCGTCTGAAAGTTGTCACGAATATGCAAATTTGGTGCAATAGCGTAAAATTACATTCACCGAAAACGAGTGATTTTATCAAATGAATGAGGTCTGTACATATTTGCAAAAGGTGATGGTTATTTTGCACGAAATAGACTTGGTTGGCAGTCCGTGACGAATGGTGCATGGCCCTAGAAGAACAGTAGGAAAGATGGTGTAGAATGAGTTGTACAGGTGGCCACAGACACACACCTGAGCCTTGTGACATTTGACGACTGGACATTTATATGCCCAATCACTGGAGTTTGCTTTTTCATGCATCGACATCTTCAGTTCTTGTTGCAAATAGTAAATAGTAACTAATGAAGAACACAAGCACACCAATCATCTACTCTCGTCTTGATGTAGAACACAAGCACACCAATCATCTACTCTCATCTTGATGTAGAACACAAGCACACCAATCACTTACTCTCGTCTTGATGTAGAACACAAGCACACCAATCACTTACTCTCGTCTTGATGTAGAACACAAGCACACCAATCACTTTCTCTCGTCTTGATGTAGAACACAAGCACACCAATCACTTACTCTCGTCTTGATGTAGAACACAAGCACACCAATCACTTACTCTCGTCTTGATGTAGAACACAAGCACACCAATCACTTACTCTCATCTTGATGAAGAACACAAGCACACCAATCACTTTCTCTCGTCTTGATGTAGAACACAAGCACACCAATCACTTACTCTCGTCTTGATGTAGAACACAAGCACACCAATCACTTACTCTCATCTTGATGAAGAACACAAGCACACCAATCACTTTCTCTCGTCTTGATGTAGAACACAAGCACACCAATCACTTACTCTCATCTTGATGTAGAACACAAGCACACCAATCACTTACTCTCATCTTGATGAAGAACACAAGCACACCAATCACTTTCTCTCGTCTTGATGTAGAACACAAGCACACCAATCACTTACTCTCGTCTTGATGTAGAACACAAGCACACCAATCACTTACTCTCGTCTTGATGTAGAACACAAGCACACCAATCACTTACTCTCATCTTGATGTAGAACACAAGCACACCAATCACTTACTCTCGTCTTGATGTAGAACACAAGCACACCAATCACTTACTCTCGTCTTGATGTAGAACACAAGCACACCAATCAGTTACTCTCGTCTTGATGTAGAACACAAGCACACCAATCACTTACCCTCATCTTGATGTAGAACACAAGCACACCAATCAGTTACTCTCATCTTGATGTAGAACACAAGCACACCAATCACTTACTCTCATCTTGATGTAGAACACAAGCACACCAATCACTTACTCTCATCTTGATGTAGAACACAAGCACACCAATCACTTACTCTCATCTTGATGTAGAACACAAGCACACCAATCAGTTACTCTCATCTTGATGTAGAACACAAGCACACCAATCACTTACTCTCATCTTGATGTAGAACACAAGCACACCAATCACTTACTCTCATCTTGATGTAGAACACAAGCACACCAATCACTTACTCTCATCTTGATGTAGAACACAAGCACACCAATCACTTACCCTCATCTTGATGTAGAACACAAGCACACCAATCACTTACCCTCATCTTGATGTAGAACACAAGCACACCAATCACTTACCCTCATCTTGATGTAGAACACAAGCACACCAATCACTTACCCTCATCTTGATGTAGAACACAAGCACACCAATCACTTACTCTCATCTTGATGTAGAACACAAGCACACCAATCACTTACTCTCATCTTGATGTAGAACACAAGCACACCAATCACTTACTCTCATCTTGATGTAGAACACAAGCACACCAATCAGTTACTCTCATCTTGATGTAGAACACAAGCACACCAATCACTTACTCTCATCTTGATGTAGAACACAAGCACACCAATCACTTACTCTCATCTTGATGTAGAACACAAGCACACCAATCACTTACTCTCATCTTGATGTAGAACACAAGCACACCAATCACTTACTCTCGTCTTGATGTAGAACACAAGCACACCAATCACTTACTCTCGTCTTGATGTAGAACACAAGCACACCAATCATCTACTCTCGTCTTGATGTAGAACACAAGCACACCAATCACTTTCTCTTGTCTTGATGTAGAACACAAGCACACCAATCACTTACTCTCATCTTGATGTAGAACACAAGCACACCAATCACTTACTCTCATCTTGATGTAGAACACAAGCACACCAATCACTACTCTCATCTTGATGTAGAACACAAGCACACCAATCACTTACTCTCATCTTGATGTAGAACACAAGCACACCAATCACTTACTCTCATCTTGATGTAGAACACAAGCACACCAATCATCTACTCTCATCTTGATGTAGAACACAAGCACACCAATCACTTACTCTCATCTTGATGTAGAACACAAGCACACCAATCACTTACTCTCATCTTGATGTAGAACACAAGCACACCAATCACTTACCCTCATCTTGATGTAGAACACAAGCACACCAATCACTTACTCTCATCTTGATGTAGAACACAAGCACACCAATCATTACTCTCATCTTGATGTAGAACACAAGCACACCAATCACTTACTCTCATCTTGATGTAGAACACAAGCACACCAATCACTTACCCTCATCTTGATGTAGAACACAAGCACACCAATCACTTACTCTCGTCTTGATGTAGAACACAAGCACACCAATCACTTACTCTCGTCTTGATGTAGAACACAAGCACACCAATCACTTTCTCATCTTGATGTAGAACACAAGCACACCAATCATCTACTCTCGTCTTGATGTAGAACACAAGCACACCAATCACTTACTCTCATCTTGATGTAGAACACAAGCACACCAATCACTTACTCTCGTCTTGATGTAGAACACAAGCACACCAATCACTTACTCTCATCTTGATGTAGAACACAAGCACACCAATCACTTACCCTCATCTTGATGTAGAACACAAGCACACCAATCACTTACTCTCATCTTGATGTAGAACACAAGCACACCAATCATCTACTCTCATCTTGATGTAGAACACAAGCACACCAATCACTTACTCTCATCTTGATGTAGAACACAAGCACACCAATCATCTACTCTCGTCTTGATGTAGAACACAAGCACACCAATCACTTACCCTCATCTTGATGTAGAACACAAGCACACCAATCACTTTCTCTCGTCTTGATGTAGAACACAAGCACACCAATCACTTACTCTCATCTTGATGTAGAACACAAGCACACCAATCATCTACTCTCATCTTGATGTAGAACACAAGCACACCAATCACTTTCTCTCGTCTTGATGTATAACACAAGCACACCAATCACTTACTCTCATCTTGATGAAGAACACAAGCACACCAATCACTTTCTCTCGTCTTGATGTAGAACACAAGCACACCAATCACTTACTCTCGTCCTGATGAAGAACACAAGCACACCAATAACTTTCTCTCGTCTTGATGTATGACACAAGCACACCAATCACTTACTCTCATCTTGATGAAGAACACAAGCACACCAATCACCTACTCTCGTCCTGATGAAGAACACAAGCACACCAATAACTTTCTCTCGTCTTGATGTATGACACAAGCACACCAATCACTTACTCTCATCTTGATGTAGAACACAAGCACCAATCACCTACTCTCGTCCTGATGAAGAACACAAGCACACCAATAACTTTCTCTCGTCTTGATGTATGACACAAGCACACCAATCACTTACTCTCATCTTGATGTAGAACACAAGCACACCAATCACTTTCTCTCGTCTTGATGTATGACACAAGCACACCAATCACTTACTCTCGTCTTGATGTATGACACAAGCACACCAATCACTTACTCTCATCTTGATGAAGAACACAAGCACACCAATCACTTACTCTCGTCCTGATGAAGAACACAAGCACACCAATAACTTTCTCTCGTCTTGATGTATGACACAAGCACACAATCACTTACTCTCATCTTGATGAAGAACACAAGCACACCAATCACTTACTCTCGTCCTGATGAAGAACACAAGCACACAATAACTTTCTCTCAGTCTTGATGTATGACACAAGCACACCAATCACTTACTCTCGTCTTGATGTAGAACACAAGCACACCAATCACTTACTCTCGTCTTGATGTAGAACACAAGCACATCAATCACCTACTCTCATCTTGATGTAGAACACAAGCACACCAATCACTTTCTCTCGTCTTGATGTAGAACACAAGCACACCAATCACTTACTCTCGTCTTGATGTAGAACACAAGCACACCAATCACTTACTCTCATCTTGATGTAGAACACAAGCACACCAATCATCTACTCTCGTCTTGATGTAGAACACAAGCACACCAATCACTTACTCTCATCTTGATGTAGAACACAAGCACACCAATCACTTACTCTTGTCTTGATGTAGAACACAAGCACACCAATCACTTTCTCTTGTCTTGATGTAGAACACAAGCACACCAATCACTTACTCTTGTCTTGATGTAGAACACAAGCACACCAATCACTTACTCTCGTCTTGATGTAGAACACAAGCACACCAATCACTTTCTCTTGTCTTGATGTAGAACACAAGCACACCAATCACTTACTCTCATCTTGATGTAGAACACAAGCACACCAATCACTTACTCTCATCTTGATGTAGAACACAAGCACACCAATCACTTACTCTTGTCTTGATGTAGAACACAAGCACACCAATCACTTACCCTCATCTTGATGTAGAACACAAGCACACCAATCACTTACTCTCATCTTGATGTAGAACACAAGCACACCAATCACTTTCTCTTGTCTTGATGTAGAACACAAGCACACCAATCACTTTCTCTTGTCTTGATGTAGAACACAAGCACACCAATCACTTTCTCTTGTCTTGATGTAGAACACAAGCACACCAATCACTTACTCTCGTCTTGATGTAGAACACAAGCACACCAATCACTTACTCTCGTCTTGATGTAGAACACAAGCACACCAATCACTTACTCTCGTCTTGATGTAGAACACAAGCACACCAATCACTTTCTCTTGTCTTGATGTAGAACACAAGCACACCAATCACTTACTCTCGTCTTGATGTAGAACACAAGCACACCAATCACTACCCATGATGGGCTTCAGTCCATAGTGCAACAAACTGTTCACATACTTCATGCAGTAATGGACGTACCTATGAACCACACACAAACAGTATGTATACATGGTGGGTGTATGCATTTCTATAAAACAAAATAATATATACAACATGAATAGTGAGTATACTGACATTTTACAAATAGTTTGGTGAAATAACCACTTTAGAACAAGAAACAAATAATTGGATAAAATTACTCATACACAAGTACAGTGACCTCGGTGTATTACCATATATCAGATACGTTTAAAGTATTTAAAAGTTAAAACCACATAAACACAATGCTCATCCCAAAAGTATAGCATCACAAAGCACATCCATATCACCTTTAAACAGAAGTAGTAAAATTTAAGGTATTCACGCACTCATCTATCTTAAATAGACAGTTTAAAAAAATGCACCAACTATTTGATACTATATAATTATTAAAATATTAATTAATATAAATTTTTTCAAAACAAAACATACTACATTACTCTACAACACATATTAAACAGAGCAAAATTATAATTTTTACGTATTTTTCAAAAAAAAACCAATATCCAACTGACTGATCTGTTTTTTCACCATGGCCAGTTTTTCAGCACAGCAACTGCACGCGTGGAGCCAGCAGTAGCTATCAATGGACACAAGCCCCAAATCCTTACTTGGCCTGGGGGATGCCCCAAGCAACCCTTTCTTTCCCATTAACCAAAAAACATATTCCCCCCCCCCCCCCCCCCCCCCCACCTACTTTCCCCCTCTTGATGTAGAAAACAAGCACACCAATCACTTTCTCTCGTCTTGATGTATGACACAAGCACACCAATCACTTACTCTCGTCTTGATGTATGACACAAGCACACCAATCACTTACTCTCATCTTGATGAAGAACACAAGCACACCAATCACTTACTCTCGTCCTGATGAAGAACACAAGCACACCAATAACTTTCTCTCGTCTTGATGTATGACACAAGCACACCAATCACTTACTCTCATCTTGATGAAGAACACAAGAACACCAATCACTTACTCTCGTCCTGATGAAGAACACAAGCACACCAATAACTTTCTCTCGTCTTGATGTATGACACAAGCACACTAATCACTTACTCTCATCTTGATGTAGAACACAAGCACACCAATCACCTACTCTCGTCCTGATGAAGAACACAAGCACATCAATCACTTACTCTCATCTTGATGTAGAACACAAGCACACCAATCACTTTCTCTCGTCTTGATGTAGAACACAAGCACACCAATCACTTACTCTCGTCTTGATGTAGAACACAAGCACACCCAAACACCTTTCTCTCTCTTGATGTAGAACACAAGCACACCAATCACTTACTCTCGTCTTGATGTAGAACACAAGCACACCAATCACTTACTCTCATCTTGATGTAGAACACAAGCACACCAATCACTTACTCTTGTCTTGATGTAGAACACAAGCACACCAATCACTTTCTCTTGTCTTGATGTAGAACACAAGCACACCAATCACTTACTCTTGTCTTGATGTAGAACACAAGCACACCAATCACTTTCTCTTGTCTTGATGTAGAACACAAGCACACCAATCACTTTCTCTTGTCTTGATGTAGAACACAAGCACACCAATCACTTACTCTCTCTTGATGTAGAACACAAGCACACCAATCACTTACTCTCATCTTGATGTAGAACACAAGCACACCAATCACTTACTCTCGTCTTGATGTAGAACACAAGCACACCAATCACTTACTCTCATCTTGATGTAGAACACAAGCACACCAATCACTTACTCTCATCTTGATGTAGAACACAAGCACACCAATCACTTTCTCTTCTTGATGTAGAACACAAGCACACCAATCACTTTCTCTTGTCTTGATGTAGAACACAAGCACACCAATCACTTTCTCTTTCTTGATGTAGAACACAAGCACACCAATCACTTACTCTCGCTTGATGGAGAACACAAGCCCACCAATCACTTACTCTCGTCTTGATGTAGAAGACAATCACACCAATCACTTACTCTCGTCTTCATGTAGAACACAAGCACACCGATCACTTTCTCTTGTCTTGACGTAGAACACAAGCACACCAATCACTTACTCTCGTCTTGCCTTCTCGACATTTCTTTTGGAAGGGAGTCGACACCCATCAAACACCATGATGGGCTTCAGTCCATAGTGCAACAAACTGTTCACATACTTCATGCAGTAATGGACGTACCTATGAACCACACACAAACAGTATGTATACATGGTGGGTGTATGCATTTCTATAAAACAAAATAATATATACAACATGAATAGTGAGTATACTGACATTTTACAAATAGTTTGGTGAAATAACCACTTTAGAACAAGAAACAAATAATTGGATAAAATTACTCATACACAAGTACAGTGACCTCGGTGTATTACCATATATCAGATACGTTTAAAGTATTTAAAAGTTAAAACCACATAAACACAATGCTCATCCCAAAAGTATAGCATCACAAAGCACATCCATATCACCTTTAAACAGAAGTAGTAAAATTTAAGGTATTCACGCACTCATCTATCTTAAATAGACAGTTTAAAAAAATGCACCAACTATTTGATACTATATAATTATTAAAATATTAATTAATATAAATTGTTTTCAAAACAAAACATACTACATTACTCTACAACACAATATTAAAGTCAGAGATAATATTATAATTTTTACAAATATTTTTCAAAAAAAAACCAATATCCAACTGACTGATCTGTTTTTTCACCCATGGCCAGTTTTTCAGCACAGGCAAACGCGCCGCGGTGGAGCCAGCAGTAGCTATCAATGGCCACGGTACAGCCCCGAAACTCCTTCACATTGGCCTGGCGAGATGCCTTCTTCAAGAACGGCAACAGGCCTTGGATACCCATCTGGAACATAAATGTAATTTAGTAAACACATGGCGACATAATACACAGATATCTTGATCACACATAAGCACAAGGCCATACAAATGTGGATCTTGTTATTAGTTTACAAGCTGTGTTAGTTGATAAGCACAGACATTTTTTAAATGGGTATATATATATATATATATTTATAATTGATGTGGAAATAACATCAGCCACCGACAGAGTCATATATGTGAGACTTTCCCTGTTTTATAAACTTGTGACAACTGTTGTTTTGAATAGTTGCTTATGGGGAAAGGTTGTGGTACAATTAACCTTAGAGTTGTATTCACAGGATAGTCCCAACTCCCAAGTACCTATGACCTAGTACCTACAACATGACAGGACCTAGTACCTACAACATGACAGGACCTAGTACCTACAACATGACAGGACCTAGTACCTACAACATGACAGGACCTAGTACCTACAACATGACAGGACCTAGTACCTACAACATGACAGGACCTAGTACCTACAACATGACAGGACCTAGTACCTACAACATGACAGTACCTAGTACCTACAACATGACAGACCTAGTACCTACAACATGACAGGACCTAGTACCTACAACATGACAGTACCTAGTACCTACAACATGACAGGACCTAGTACCTACAACATGACAGGACCTAGTACCTACAACATGACAGTACCTAGTACCTACAACATGGTGAAATGTGAAAAAAGGTTTTTATGGAAAATTATTAC
Organism: Ridgeia piscesae; assembly: GCA_025642075.2. Taxonomy (NCBI): domain Eukaryota; kingdom Metazoa; phylum Annelida; class Polychaeta; order Sabellida; family Siboglinidae; genus Ridgeia; species Ridgeia piscesae. The sequence goes on from JAODUO010000278.1 coordinate 239,782, forward strand.
AATAGTCATAGACTGTAGTGACTTCTTATGTGCCAATATCCTCAAAGATCAAGCTCAGTGGCGCGACAAAACCAAGGGATTAAGCAAACTTGTAATGGTATAACAAAGCGCGAATCATCGACAGGGAATGCTACAGGAAGTTAAAGGAAATGCAACCATAGTGTTGAAAATGCGTTAAAATCCCTCAAATTCCCACATGCCATTCAAGATAGAATGTTGTAAAATATGTATTTAATTTTATTTTATAGAATGTTATACATCATAAAATTAATCTTGAAACGTACATGTTTCACTGACCATGGGCGCTGCCATTGTTGCCCATTTCACGAAGAACTCACGAAGAGTAACGCGAGAGAATGCGTGAGTGTGACGTAGACTGTCCACAACTCTCAGCGATATAGGCGGTGCGCAACATGTAAACACTAGCATAGCGACATGATTTGAGTTGTTTTTATGAGTCTTGTGATAATGAAATGCATGGATGTCAAGAATACGGATGCCAAAACAAAGCAAGAGAAGGGTGAGTGAAAGGAAAGAGATTTCTCCAAATGCCAATAAATTCTCTGCGAGGCGCGAGTTGGCGATGAAATGGCTCCACAATATTGGTACGGGTCATACTGTGGAAAAATTCAATTTCAACCGGAAAATGGTTTGCCAGGATCATGTCACCATTGATCTGGAACACAGGTTGCTTGGATTGGGTGAAAGACGACTGTTGAACGAAGGTACTGTCCCCACTAAATTTGTGCACAGAACGAAAAGTCCGGGGCCGAAGGGTCGGTGTTGTTATGGCACGCGAAGAGCGGTCTCGCAAAAGGGACGAACATAATGTACGCAAATACTATAAATGGGGTACTATAATATCATTCAATGTATTTCCTTTATAATAATATAAATCTATGATTAGTAAGATATTCACTGCGCGACGGTCGACTGAAATAATTAGTTAGATAAACGATTTGTTTACATGTGAAAGTGGGCGATAAGAACAGTTATTAAGCTCCGTCGAACCGACCAAGTCCAAGTAGGAATGCGCGATTGCCTTGGTTGCATTTTCTACTTGAGCATCGTTATTCTTTATCCTATTCTTTATGAATATTTATATTGTAAGGGACGCCGTGTTTTTATATCTAACGCTCTGTAAGTGTAATTAAATGGATGGATAGATCTCAGACTCAGTGGGTGAAGAGTTCGTTTTGTTTTGCCCACCTGAGGCGCTAGCGGTTGTGGAAGTGTGACGTCACACACCCACAGGTGAAATGTCCAAAATGTCAGCCTCCAGGGAGGTTCACTAATTATCCTTAAAACTACATAAATCATTTCAGAAAAAAATAACAAAATATGGGATATGATTCAATGAACATTGTTTAATGCTTTGAGCAATTTTTACTTTTTGGGTTGCATGTTCCTTTAAGGAGGATTAAAGAGATAGGTTTTAGACGTCGGTTGAATGAAACTATATTTCCTTCTAAGTTAGCATTGAGAGGCAGCGAATTCCACGGAGTTGGTAGAGAAGTGAATATCACCAGGTCAGGTGCAGTAGTGCCTAAACTGCCTAAGGTTATTACCGTATTGGCAATTAAATTGAATACATATATTTGGAAGTATAGTTAAGTGCGTGGGGTTAAGTTCTTCATTAATTACTTTAATTTACTAATGGCGTTTTATTAATTACTTTGTTACCTTTATTAACACATTAACTTTATTAACATTGTTATTTAATTGGGGTTGCAAAAAGTGTTTTAAATAGCATTGTTGCGACTTAAATGTGTGTTATGTTTATAATATTTGCAAGACTAGAAGTAAACCTTTTGGCGGACTAGTAAACTTTTTTCTTTACTATTAAAATAAATCCTGAAGTTCTACCCCTGGTATACATGTCAAAACGGTGACAGAGCTAAAATGGCATTTATGATCTGTAGCCGTTTTGACCTGTAGGCTGTACGGGGTCATTCCCCCTGCCCTGGGCAAGGACCGCGTATGGGACAGGGCTTGGCCCCCTGCCTGCCCTGGGCAAAGCTTGGCCCTTTGACTTTGGCCGGCTTGGGACCGGTTGGAAGACTCGCCGCCCTAGGTCTCTAGGAGTCTTCCCCTACGGACAACTGTATACTACTCAGTGCTGACTTATTTCCGAATAACAGTTCCTTCAACATCAATCGTTTGTGCAACATCACATCAGCAAACATACTTACAGCAAAGTTTTTAATCTACAATAAGTTGAGTCGTATTTCCCGCAAAACGCATCACCATTCATTTGTGTGCGATTCATTAATGTAAAGCAGGCAGTTTAGTTCTATCTGAAATAATCTCGTCAGTAGCATGGATCATATCATTTATAATTTAAACTAGGAAATAACCAAAAAATACACTTTTACCACGAACAAATCGCGTTTTTTGTAGTAGCTAGCACACCTTATATTGCAAATAGCAGTGGGGCAGGATTGACAGACATCTGCTAACAGGACGCAAAATATATGGCTGATTTGAGAGTTGGCGCAGTTGTTGTCAGTTTGCTATTGCTCGTAAAAAATGGAAACATGGTAAACAGTAGATTTTTAACAATGTCTGCCACATACCACTAGATTAGTATGTACACCAGACACATGACCTGACCGTTTTACTCGACAGGAGTGTAGGCCAGTTCCTTCCAATGTTGTCTTTCGTACAGTTAAACAAAAATCGACAGTTTATTCAAGCATTAGCATGAAGACACAGCGCTATTCCAACATGGCTGATCAACAAAAAAGTTTCGATCCGTCGACAGCTCAAAATGTTCCGGGTACTGGGGATACATATTCTCTAAATATGGACGCAGTAAATCTGGACAGCGACTACAACCAAAGGACACATTTTGATAGTACGATGGCCGAAAGTCCGTCAAAATATGTGCCATCGCAAGATGAATTTACGTTTGTGTCCACATCATCGCCGACATCGCCTTCAGGTTCCGCTCAGACCAGGTGACGTTGAATCTGTCATTCTCTTTGCTTGTATGTTGATGAGTTGTTTAGATAGTTGACAATATATTATTTAACATTCCAAAATTATTAGCAGTACCTTCATGTTAGTTACAACGCTGGAGTGATTTAATTAACCTAATATTTATTAAATTGTTATAGTTTTACTTTTAATATTTTAACTTTTTTAGAATAATCAGTCAATGTCTAGTAATTAAGGTATAGACGAACAACATTATATTAAAAAGTTAATGTCAGTATAGATCTGGTTTGCAGATTTTAAATAACTTTATTTACATAGTATTAGCTTTGCACCCTCAGCAGGATGTGGCTATGCAGAAGTTTGAGTTTTTAAGTTAAATGTTTTTAGCAGCCATCTTATCCTTGATTAGGTGGAGGAGTCAGTGGATCCATGTCACCTATGGATGCGCTGGGAGGAGATGATCTGACAGGACACCAAGACATGTACGTGCGGCGGAGAGGCGGAGCGGCATCAAAGTTCTTGGACAGTCGTGGATTTGGCTGGTTAATGGAAGAAGATGATTCTGATGAAGACTTCCAGAAGCCACTTCTGTGAGCAGCTTTAGCATGTCCAGAAACATGCACAGTTCTTGGATTAATTAATGTTGAACACTCATTTTATGCATATTTTATTTATAGCTGGGTATGCGTACTTAATAATGAATACACATGGTTGTATTGTGTGGTGTGTGGCACTGTTTATTTCCAAACATAATTAATACATTACATTTTATTAAAGCCTAACCTATTCATATACATGTTACAGTTTTATCAATTTCTATACATAAACATTGTTGTTATACAACATAGTTATTAGCTTATATTCTTGGTTTGTTAGGTGTCAGTAATATCACGTTATGTAGTACTAAGACTTGGTGTATGGTTGTACTTGTAGTGAGGAGTTGGACATCGACATCACAGACATCTACTACAAACTGAGATGTGTCATTCTCCCCATCCCAAAACTTGGATTCAACCGAAATATCGTGCGAGACAATCCCGACTTCTGGGGCCCCCGTTGGTGGTGGTCCTGTTCTATTCAATTGTTTCATTATACGGACAATTTCGGGTAAATATATTTATGTAATTTATTAAAATTCAATATATGATTGTTTAATTATGAGATATGAACAACTACAAAAGACAAGTCTTTACCTAGATCTGTTATTTTCACGCAATAGAATGTTACATGATGATGAAGATTGGTATATATTCTGTTCTAGTGTGAACATTCTTGTTTTAAAAGAAACACTGATAAGTCATATTTCAAGATTTTTTTACAGGATTTATGATCAATAATCATTTGGTTTGACAGACTTGTGATAAGTAATTATTTTGTTTGGCGAGAAAGAAGAAATTCATATATGAATTTTCATGCAGGAATTACAGTAATAGTATGGCTTAATATTCCTGATAGAAGTAAAATAGGAATGAATAGGTGTACAAGGGTAAAGTATAGATTGCCTTAAATGGTCCTAAGGACATGATATCTCACTATATGTGTATATTATTACCATAACCCCTTGTCTTGTTTTGCAGTACTTCTTAAATCATGGTGGGATCCTGTAATATATACATGTTACAGTGAAGTTGTGTTTGTAGGTGATCTCATGGATCCTCACCATCTGGTTGTGCGGCTCACTGCTGGTGTTTGCCCTGGCCAGGGTCTTAGGGGGAGAGGTAATGACCTTCTCTCAATGGCATCTCACCATTTGTAGTTTCTATGTTATGACAAGCAATCTACTATTACCAGAGACACCATTTATTGGGTCTTACTATATACCACTGTATACAGTGTTCTGTAATATTGGAAACAAACTCAGCTGCCAATGGAGAATTGTATATATTTGGTTTTTCATTTATGTCCTGTATAATTGGTGAATATATTATACCGGTGGTATGTGGTGTCTGGAATTCAACTTTGGATATTGTTTACCATGTATGTTCTATGCAGAAGCACAGTTAGCAGGAAACCAAAACATCCATCCAAATTAATATTGTTATAGTTGGTCAGAAGCTGGCAACTGTGTCAGCCAGTCTGTTGTTAAAATGAATGTTCCTGTCCAGATATGATGATTAATGGTTGTGTAAGGTGCAGGACCAGAAACAACTGCCAGTTGGTATCTCATGCAATGCCTTGTTTATTCTTTCAGGTGAACTACTCGCAGTGTCTGGGGGTGATTGGTTATTCACTCCTACCCCTGTCGTTTATCGCCCTCCTCTTGCCCGTTGTACACAGTCTGCACTACATCAGTCTCTTTCTAAAGGTCAGCTTCTTTACTCAATGCTTTCTTGTGAAACACAGTTATTGTATTTTAGTCACTGTAACTTATATTTTAAATACCTAAAATGTTGTGAAATCATGTTTAAATCTTGTGAAAACAAAATAAAAAGATACTTTTTAGTAACATTGTTCATACCTACTAAATAGTTTATTAATAAATTATGAGTAATGGTTTAATAATATTTCTGTTTGATAACCAGTTTTGGGTTAAAGAATCCAGTTTATATTTGATCTCATGCCAGCATCGTGATCAATATTAGTCAACCAGTGAGCTCTTTCCATAAATTAAAATTTTCAGTTAACGCGTAATTATTTTTTTTAAATACATTATTCTGGTATATTCCTACAATTCTTTCCCTGTTGCTCCATGCTTTATCCATTTGTCAGCTGACAACCATAATACTTTTTATATGTTTCTAGATTGAATAAACTTTTGTTTTGATGAGTTTGATTTCCATTAATTTAGGGAATTCTTATTATATTTGTTATTTATTTTCTAGTATGACATCAGTATGTGGTGTGTTCTGTTGCAGTTTCTTGGAGTGATCTGGGCCACTTACAGTGCGGGGTCATTGCTGTGTGTACAGGAGTTACAACAGAAACGCCCCCTTCTGCTTTACCCTATTTTTCTGCTCTACATATATTTCTTGTCTCTCTACACAGGGGCGTAGGTGGGCAGGACAGAAATTCTAAACGATACTGGGGGGTGATCTGTCATTCATCAAACTTTTTAACTTTGAATTTACTGGGTTTGACCATACTGACACAGGGTGAATGTGTTATTACTGTAAATAAATGCAACGGTTTGGGTCATGGTCTGGGGGTGTTTTACTGGTGTCAATGCAATTTCTTGGAAATTGTTATGTTTGAACATTCATAATATGACTGTGTTTATTATTCGTTAATTGTTACGTGGTCTACTACCTTCACAAATTAGTCATTGTTGCCTATGTTGCAGTTTGTTTGATGCAGTAGCATGGTGTAATGACTGCTTGATATTTAGTTAAATTACTGGCCATGACTTTTTTGAGAATATGTTACAGAATTTATCCCACATCACAACATAACCAAAAGTGCTCATGAAAGTTACTTCTGTTTTCCAGTCTTGGAAAAATACTAATTTAGTTTGTCTGTTATTGTGGAATTACAAGGTTCATTATTTTACTTAGGTATTATGTATGCTGTACATACAGATTCGTACATACACAATGCACACAAATGTACAATAGACACAAACATATGGACACAGCTATTCTGTGAATACTATTATCCTGAAATATTGTCCTGTGTACACAGATGTCTTCATTGTCACAAGACTTGGCCACTGACACGTTGTGTGGGTGACAGGAGCAATCCTGCCTTGGTATACAAACAATTATGATGTGACTAGTCAAATTGTGAGTTGGCGTCCACGCATGTTAACGGTTAAGAATACTCAGAATATACCTTATTGTTCCCACCAGCCAGGCCACCTCCTGTTTCATTCTATATGTGTTGGCCCACACTCCATTCCTGCTTTGTGTCTGCTACGTGGTGCTGTACAGAATGTGAACAAGTGGCATTTAAGACCTACTGGCTGATCACTTTTACTATGAAATCATGTCATAGTTATAGTAAAAGCTATATCCTAAAATCTTGATATTTTAATTTAATAAACTTCATCTTGTTTGACATAGTTTGAGCATTATCTGTTTACATCCTGCCATTGAAAACAGTAGTCATGATTTATCGACAATTTATATTATTTGATGGTATATGAACAAAGTTTGTTATGCGATGCAAATGTGTGCAAGTATTTAGCAGTAATAAAATGTCAACATAATATTCATACCAACGCCTTAAATTAAAGTAATATAGTCAGAATATACTTTTCAGTTGTGGTTCATTAAAAAACATGTAGTCTTGTTATTAGAATGTTATAGTTTATGCTGACATGATTTTGTAACGAAAACACTTTCCACTGTTATAATGAATATTTTTGAACTACCAAGGGTAGCCTGTATATTACAGTGCAAATAAAATAACAATACTTAATACAATGTCATTGTGTTGTCAGTTATTTTCATCTTTGTCGGTCCATCTTTCCTGATGTGACTGGTGTGATTTTCATCTCATCTCCTGACATGTCCATACCAGTTAAGCCACTCTCGGGAATTTCATTGGCACTGTTTTGGCTTCATTCAAAATGTCTTGATTTCTTAATTCTGACATGGTCATCTGAGTATTGCCATTTCTGTCATATCATTGTTCTTTCTCACCACACCACATTCCCTGCCATTGTAGGTTTGTTGATAGTTTTATATGTACATGTACTTTGTCTTTCAGCTTGATGTGTTATTGCACTAATAATTTTCAATCCAGATTCAAGAAATTGTTTGTGTTGCGACAGTATAATCCTTATCCAGACACCGCGATTAGGACAGAGGTAAAGGTTACCGGGTAGTTATTCAGACGAGGGCATTTTTACTAGGGCGGCCCCCAATATTGGATTAGATATGTAATGCTGCATAACTGGGTAAACTTGTATGGAATGAAAAGAACGTTTAATACTTGAGATGAAAATTTTCTTTGACAAGTCAGTCATTAGCCAGAATATTTGAAGCTGAATAATAATCTATATCTAATGACTAGTATAGGAACATCTCCATTAAGCATAATTGTTCAGTATAATCCAAGATACTGATGGATGATTTGTTACTGACATTGCTTCACATCTCTCTCCCATTTGTAACTAAAACAGTGTAACTAGCAAAGATGTTTGATAGTTGTAGATATGTATCTTTATTGTGGCTAAAATGTATTAAAGGCAAATTATGTTTGTTGGCTAATTTTGAATGTTAATTAAAACCAGTTAGTGGTCAGAGCACTAAAATTATATCACACCCCTGTAGCTAATTTAATTTATTAAGAAAACTATAACATTTTGTATCTCTAATTTGACACTTCACCCACTTGCCAAGTAAAGACATTCGAGTACCTTATTATGCAAGTTTGTTTTTTATTAAAATACATGTACTAACACTGCAGTCTACCTGATAATATTGAACCATCTATCTGGTTATTCATAAATGATACAGGTTGTACATGAACCATGTAAAATATATGCACTGTCCTATTCTTCATATTAATCATATTAATAACACAAGTTAAATTGGATGAGGGAGGTTTTAAATTAACCTCAACTATGTCGACATCATAGGCAAAATCGCCTGACAAAATTATTTATAAGTCAACATACATTCATAGGAAATCAGACCACTAAATTAAAAAACAACTGATAATCTGTCAATACTCTTCATTAGACTAATGTCTGATTGCATTGTGGCACCCTTTGGCACAATCAAGATACGTGTCAAGATCCAACAATATTCCACGTACATTTTATACACATCATCATTTAATTGTTCATACTAATATACACATTGTCATAAGTCAAGCAGAACCTCCATAAAAGTATATCAATATGTGTCCCAGTCAAGGGAGCAGTCATTATCTATCAAGTGTTTCATTCGTCAATCCCATGAAATCTGACTGGTCCATCATCTGCAAACTCTCGAAGACATACACCTTCCTCTGTCCGCAGTGATAAATAATGACTGCTCCCTCATTGCAATCCACATAAAATGCCCCATAAAAGTTGCCTACATAGAGAAACTACCGCACTGCAGTGTTATGTCTATTTGACAGCTGTTGACGAACTTGTCCACCAGCCTGTGTGCAATCTCTTGTGCACAGCGTCCTTCTCTGCCGGGCTAAACTGCAATATCGTAGCGATGGCATTAGCCATCTGCAGCCGCCCCGTGCCACTGTAACTGATCATATAATGATACACAACGTTCTTGAGATATTCGAGGTTTGCGCTCTCTCTCGAACGATTGCGCTCCAGCTTTCTAACCTGTTCCTTCAGCACCTCGATTTCATCGCTGAATTTTTCTGCCTTCAACACTGAAGACTGCTGTAACTCCCGCAGTGCCATCTCTAGGGAATGTTTCTGTCTGCGAAGGTTTGTCATCTGGACGTCGTGTCGCGCAGTCTCTTGCGCAAAATGCAACAGGGACATCTCACCGCCAAGTGTGGACGAACCAAGAGAATTCTTCGCTAATAACTCGGTCACAATCGACTCATCCCCTGAGCTAGCGCCCACTTCAGATGGGTCCGGAGTCTGCTGAACCTCATCTCTGCGAATCCGATCCGCTGCTCGAAGGGTTTCGAGTTCACGGTCCTTCTCGACAAGAAGTGCGATGGTTCGATCGCGATGCCGCCGAATTTCTCGCTCCAGATCGGCGACTTTCTGTTTGTAGTCGGCCTCGCGGGCGAGGTGTTCCTGGCGATGACATTCCTGGAGTGACTCCATCATTCGGTGGAGATCTTCCTCCTTCCTCTGGTGTGCCTCTTTGTCACCAGCCAGCTCACTCTGTGCCTGGTGTAACTTGTCCTTGACCTTCACGATCTGTGCCTTCAACATGTCCAACTCCTTGTTGCCATCAGAATCCTGTGGGTGGCAATAACATGTGAACATTATTACTTGGGAGTGTTTGTTGTGTCTGTATCCCACAGGTTATTATTATTACTAGCATTTCTAGAGTGTCATATCTGTGACCAGCCAATTCATAGCACATACATAAACCATACATGAAATCACATAGAAGCTCTAAAAAAGCCAAGATCAACAATTATGGCCATGTGATACAAGAACATTATTATGGTATCACTACAGGCTCTGCTTGTAAAAACACTACTCAATTTTCAGTGCATTACATAATACAGAATACTACATAAATACTATTAATACATAAATACTACCTGGTACTAATTATATTAATAATGCTAATACAAGAAAAACAGTCCTTTGTATCTAATTCCCATTAATACATGAATGTAGCAATACATCACAGAGGAAGTTAAGACTCTGATAATTTTAACAGCAATGTCACATAACTCTAAATGAGCCATTATAGCAACACTTCTGTCTTACCTTGGTGGCAATGTTCTTGAGCACAGATTGTGCACGCAGTTTGTATCGTTCAAATTCTTCCCGCAAGTGTTCATACTCCTCGTGACATTTCCTGTGAAGGTCACTGAGGTCACCTCCATCCGCTTTCTGCAGCAATTCTATTAAACAATACGGAACTCGTGATGTTACATATGATTTTTATCATCTGGAATTTGACTGGAAAGCACAAAACTTGAAATGTTTCAAAATGCCTAATAACCTTAAATGTCCAACTGCAAAGTTTTTTTTAATTAGACATAATTAATGTGCGCAACGATGTTATTTGTGTCTTATAACAAATGTACTCAAACTATTGATTTGATATCAAACAGCAAATCAAAAGTCATTCTGATTGGCAAAAAACAACTGAATGTTGTGGTGTTCTGTTCTGTCTTCAGGTTCAGTCAGGTTCAGTATTCAAAGCCTAGACAATAGTAGTTTTATTTGTTACATGTGGGAAGTGATGAATATATGGGATAATGTTGTAATATATTCTCATGTTATCGCAATGTTAATAATTTAAAAGAAGAGAACATTTGGAAATTAGATATACTTACAATTTAGGCTGAGATTCAAAATCATGAAGTTAAAGAATAAGTAGGGCTAGTTTAATGAAGTATAATAATTTTATCCAAAAATATTTTGATTGGTTAACCCAATAAATTGTACCTATACGTGGGCATACATCAGTTGTAAATAAAAACACACTCTGGTGTGACATCGACCAACACATCCACACCCCACTGACTTCTCACCTTCCACATCCACAGAGCTCTGTGTCTTCTCGTACGCTGCCTTCAGCCTTGTCTTCAACTTGAGAATCCTCTCAACGAGTCTCTGTACATCGGCCTCCCCCTCGTCCCCCTCCCCCTCCCCCTGGAGGACGTCCCCCCGACTCTGCACCAGCTGTGTCAGTGTTGAGTTCTCCAGCTGTAACTGGGCGATACGTTCCTGCAGTTTCTTTGAGTTCGCCTGGTCCTGCCACCGAATGTGCTCGTAGTCACCGACCGCTGCAGACAGCTGTGACAACTTCGACTCGAGGTCAGACACCACCTGCTCGTGGTGCTGACTCAGCTGAGACTGCTTCTCCTCTACTTCTAGAGTCCTCTTCTGCTCCAGGAGCAGTTCCATGCAGTGCTCTGCCTGCAGTAGCAAGTAACTTAGTTATTTTAGTAATAATTACAATTTGTATGGTGCTGTATATCTGGAAATAAAATGTAAAATGAAAGCAATTTATATTGTAATAAAATTCAGTATTCGATATAATTGTATGGTGACTTTGTTTCTAATTTAAATGTCGTATATAAAAGTACTGAATTTTTACTGATGATTTTCTGGATGTATATGTTCTTAAGGGTTCTACAATGTAAAAATGTGAGATACTAGAACACGTTTTTATTTTGAGATTTTAGTGACAGCTTTTGCAAACATTGAACTGTTGAATTCTAACTTGATATATGAGAGGAAAGTATGTTAGAATGCACACTTTGTATGGTATGATTTTACAAAACAAATGAATAAATGAGTGGACACTGTCCATTGAAATGTTTACTTCCTAAGGAGAGATGATGTCACGCAACGCGATCCCTTCACCTTTAGTTGTTCTAACTTGGCCTGGAGCTTTGAGACAGAAGCTGTCAGCTGTGACACAGCGTCTTCAGACCTCTGGCGATGTTTCTTGGCAGCCTGTAGCTCATCTGACAGATCCTTGATCCGTCTCTCGTTGTGGTCCGACACTTCCACGTTAGTGCGCTTCTCTCTCAGTTCCTGTTTGCATTCATCCAGCTGCAAACCAAAAGCCCCTCTGGTCAGTGAGACATGTCGTAGTGTTTCTAACAGAAGACGTGCTACACTCGTGTCATTCCAATGTCACTATTTACTTACGTATGATAATCAAAACTGCGTGTAGATTATGATCATTACGTTTTGTCTCACGGACAATGCTTAAGTAAGTAAGAGGTATCACATCACTAGTGCTGCAAGACTGCATAATAATTCACTCCAGTACACAATTCTTGCTAATATCAGTTTGTCATATTGCACACGTGTTCCTCCGAAGAAACACTATTGGTGCAGTCTGTGTTTCTTGAAAGATAAATATGTGCGATGTAAAACACCAAGAAACTCGATGTTCTATCAATTCAAGGACTTTGCCGTATATTTTTGTAGTGAAATATTTCGGTGCTGAATTTCAACAATATATGCAGTGGAATATCCACATGTTCTGTGTGCTCGGCAGCCATGTTAATGACATCAGAGACCATGTTGCTAGGCAACATGTCATGTGACTTTGGTCCTACCTGTTGTTCCAGCTGTTCTCTGATGATTCTCTCACTCGCGAGAAGTTTCTGTAGTTCCCGCAACATCAGGGAGTGGTCGTTCTGCTCCGTGTCCCGCTCATTTTGTTGTTTACGTACCTTCTCTCGCAGCTGAAAACATTCTTAATTATATTTTGAAGAAAAATAATTATAATTTGTCATCTACAAAGCAGTTATCATTAACTGACCACATGCAGTCTAACTCCAATATGCTAGGCACAGAATTATGTGTCTGAAGATTGTGTGAAATTTAAATATTTCATGATATACCTACATAAATGTTGATAATACTTATCAGTATCACTGTTACTGATAGACAGATTATTTTCTTATTTTACAATTCACGTTATTTTATAATATTAGAGGGTTGTGGTACGTAGAGATAACTTATCGGTCAAGACTTTTTACCATGAAAAGTAATCCTACAGTAAACTTTGTTTGTATGTTTTTTTTAATCTGTTCAGGTGTTGATCAACGCACCTCGCGCACTTGTTTCTCCTGGTCTGTGTAAAGTTTCTGCAGCTTCTCATTGTCTGCTTCAGCCTTGGTCAGTTTCTCATCGTAGTCGTGCTGGAATATGAACATCCATGAAACATCACCAGCTGGAAGTCTACCTTTACGGAAATTGTCATCATAAGATAATTGTATAGAAGTCAACTGTAGTGAATAAGTACTGATAGTAATACACGTGTAATGTAAATTTGTAAGACCAAACTACAGTAATTAAATAAAGAATGTTGTGATAACTGATTGGATCAGTCTCAGTGCTTCATATTTCTACCCTCACGCAGCAAGTCTACCTTGGTAAGCCTATTTATATTTAGCATAGTTAAGCCTATTTTTAATTGCGCATTTCTGCCATAATACATGGAATTTGAAATGTGAAGATCATTGGTGACTTTTAAGCAGTAAAATGTCCTATAAAATGTCAAACTCACACGCCATGAAGTGGCATTTGTGTCACCTTTCATACTGCTACGGCAACAAAATTATTGCTATTTACCCTCATTTTCTTTTTTTCTGCTTGGTATGTTGCCTCCATTTTGCTCTTTTCGGAGGTCAAGGTCGTCAGCGAATGTGTCAACGTCATCAGCTGTGCCTTCACCTCCGCCAGATGCTGATCCTCTGTGTCACCACCATCAGTCTGACACACAGAACACGACATGACACCTGACAAGTGACAGCACAGCTGACATGTGTATACAAAATTAAGATGATAATTTAGTCAACAATACAACAAACAAAATGCAATTGATATCGGACAGTTTTCACTATTACTCATTTTATGTGACATAATATATTCCAAATCCTTACAGACTTGGAACCACACTACAAATATTGTTCGCCCTTTTTAATGCTTAAATACATTTTTAGTCCTTTTTTGTTTTCTGCAAGTTTTTCTTTCTCTGTGGCTCATATTGTGACCTTTCATATTGTGACCTTTCATACTGTCACCTTTCATACTGTCACTTTTCATACTGTCATCTTTCATACTGTCACCTTTCATACTGTCACCTTTCATAATGTCACCTTTCATATTGTCACCTTTCATACTGTCACCTTTCATACTGTCACCTTTCATATTGTCACCTTTCATACTGTCACCTTTCATACTGTCACCTTTCATACTGTCACCTTTCATACTGTCACCTTTCATACTGTCACCTTCATACTGTCACCTTTCATACTGTCACCTTTCATACTGTCACCTTTCATAATGTCACCTTTCATATTGTCACCTTTCATATTGTCACCTTTCATACTGTCACCTTTCATACTGTCACCTTTCATATTGTCACCTTTCATATTGTCACCTTTCATATTGTCACCTTTCATACTGTCACCTTTCATACTGTCACCTTTCATACTGTCACCTTTCATACTGTCACCTTTCATACGGTCACCTTTCATACGGTCACCTTTCATATTGTCATCTTTCATATTGTCACCTTTCATACTGTCACCTTTCATATTGTCACCTTTCATACTGTCACCTTTCATATTGACACCTTTCATACTGTCACCTTCATACTGTCACCTTCATACTGTCACCTTTCATACTGTCACCTTTCATACTGTCACCTTTCATATTGTCACCTTTCATATTGTCATCTTCCATACTGTCACCTTTCATATTGTTTCTCTATCATCAAATTAAACATCTTAACATTGGCATTAATATAGATATAATGGTACATTAACAAAACCACAGTTTACAGCACCTTAGGTGTATCACAGCTGAAACTAACTAACATTCTTGGAGAAAAAAACATAGGATGGACCTACAGGACAGTTTGTATCAATAACATTTTAAAAGTTAGATTGAGCATCCAAGTCTTCTTAAATTACCTCTAAACTGGAAACTTATATGAAAACAGAAACATTAATTGATATTCCGCCATACCTCGCTCGCAGCACCTCCATCAGTCGGATCCCTCTGAGGTAAACATGCATCTTTACTGTTGGCCACTTGTGCCTCACTGAGGGCTTTGACAGTTGCCCCAAGAGCCTCTTTCTCTTTCAGCAGGCCTTTATAGGCAGTCACCACATCTGACAAAGACAAAAGGCAAACTATTCAACCATTCTAAAACTTAAACAGGTAAGATAAGATGTACTTTAGTATCCCAAAAAGCAAAATTAAAAGTTCATTCTTACAATCCGCAACACTTGAAATCTGCATCAATTCTCAAATAGCATAAAATGCCAAAACAATTAAAATCTCATAATTTGTTTAAAAAAACGAAATAATGAGAGGATACCAATTCAAATGTTAATATTTATTATCTAACCAAGTATGAAAAAAAAGAAGGAAGCCAAATTACACCATACTGAGTTAGTTGAAAAAGAAACATTGTTACCTCTGAGTCGAGTCTCGTAGCGATGCAGCTGTTCTTTCTGCGACTCAACTGTCTTGAGAAGTTCTGACCTGTTCTCCCGACTGTTCATTTTGTCCAAGTTAGTGTGGTATCTTGGTCACACTCTATTATGTTTCAGTAGCTTTCATCTTTGACTTTGTAGGGTAGTCTATAACCAATCCAATTGTATGTGGTTATTAAAATAATTTTCACTGTCTTCAAAGGTTTAGTTATAGTGCATCTTTCAGTACACGATTCACAACATAGGACGAACAAACTCGCCCAAGTGTCGACATTGTGGCTGGTACCAATACAGAACCATGGATCAGTTGGCATCAGAATTTGAACTCTGGTTCTGCTGTTCGACAGGATAGAATTCAATTTCTGACCACCTGACCATCCCAAATTGACCACCATCAATCATCAATGTTGTTAATTCACTTTGCTTTAGAAAGATATGCAATTGCCCATCTCTATCCGAAAGTTGTTTTATTACAAAGATCACACACAATCATGACAATATTTAATATTGCAATTTATATAGAAACAGGACAGCATAACTTCATAAGCCATAACTTAGTTATTAACTATATGAAGTAGAAATAACAGAACAACTGAGAGCATATTATGTAGGTAATATACTATACCTGTCAAATGATTTAAGACTTTTCGCTTGGCTACTGATTCTTGGATTGTAACTGCTATTATCACATGATTCGGGAAACAAGGAGCAGCAAGAAATTGAAACTGTCAACTTCACCATATCAAATCAACGATCTGTCAACCTAACGTGTCTGAATCTGAATCTGAATGGGGTACGTCGTAAGGAAGTCATACACTGCTAAAACGCAGTGTTTTTCTGTCTTTATTTTTCTAACTGTAAAACAAAAAATTATGTCTGTGAACTCACTCTTCCACTGCTGGCAGTCACAAAACCTCTAAAACTAGATAGTTTGACTGCTCATTGGCGTGGCACTCATCTGTCATCTTTGTTGTTGTGACACAGCTATCGAAAATGTTTGCCTCCGTAAAAGTGTTTACATATCATGCATAATTATGATAGTTGTAATTTTAGGTGAACAAAATACTACATGTTATCATATAGTTGTAGTTGATTCAATGTAATCCTTAATTCAAATTTATAAAATATTACTACCTTGTTTGGTTTATGTTGATTTAATTTATTATTTTTGAAACGCCAATTGCATGTTTTGAAATACCGGGTAGGCATTATTCGAGGTGACAGTTGAAAACTTCCGGTGTAAGCACGTTTTTAACCAAAGCAAAGGTAGCTACAGACACTTTTAGTAGTATATAACATACAGATGATGTATCAAATGCTAAATGAATTATTCTGTATCTATCTTATTTTCACGTTACGTAATTTAACTGTTCATGCAGTGTCTCTTCAACTAGAGTGAGAGAGTGCTTCCCCCGTGCAATTCGCATCTGGAATGTGATCCCACCACACATTACTGCAATAGAAAATCCCATAGCTTTTCAAGCAGCAATAATGAACCTCCCCTTCCCAACACCCAATCACCTAAATTGCCTGTAAAAGAAACAAACAAGTTATAACAAACAAATATGTATATACAACCAAACGCATGCGCACAAGAAGCACTACAAACTCCTGCGTTAGCCCAAGTTTGGGCTGTTTGGAGTAAACAACCTGAGAGGCTCAGCCTGAGGCCTCGGCACCAAGACGTATTCTCACTTGATTAAAATTAAATGTTGTTAAATCAGTCTTGAATTTCTTTTTCAAATAGCCTTGAAAAATCTTGAATTTCAGATGTCCAGATGTGTACAGAGTAACAGAACCTGAACTTGCAGTTCTCCAGACTGAGAGTCAGCATCGCGTTTTACCCGCTTCAAAAAAAATTATTTCCTTATTATAATTATTAGTTATAACTACTATAAGTTAAATTTTAAGACAATCATGGACTTATCTGTCTACTCTAGCCTTGCATCGCACCAATCTCAAGATTTAAAACAAAATTGTCATGAATTTTTTAGAATAAAACTAGATCGTTTGTAAACAAGGGATGCGTTAACAATTAGTTCATCGCATGTCCTTGGCACGAGCCTCATATATGCTGTACATACAGTATAAAATATGTTTGCAGATGGCTGAGCTGCTGGAAGACAAGAGGTTTGCCCACATTGGGCGCGACCCACGCTTCAGGGAGTTGAAGAAACAACATCACAAGGTGAAGATTGACAGACGATTCAAGGGCATGTTTAACGACAAACGTTTCAAGGTGAAATACATGGTGGACAAACGAGGGCGGCCAGTGCAGACCAGCAGTAGTGACCACCTGCGGCGATACTACCACATCTCAAGCTCCGATGAGGAAGGCACTAGTGGGTCAGAGGAGGAAGAGGAAGAGGAGGAGGAAGTTGGGAGGGGTAAGGAAGGAAAATCATCAGATAAAACGAAGAAAGACAAGCAAGATCATGGAAAGGTGAAACTGAAAGATGCAGATCGAAAAAAGAAGGTGAAAGACATGGATGGAAAAAAGAAATCAAAGACAAAAACAGGAAATGTCAAAGAAAATCGTGACGATGAATCGGAGGGTGATGAATGTGTCACAGCAGATGTGGCTAAAATTTCCAAAGTGGGAAAAGATGCAAAAAAACATCAGAACAAATCGGGGACTAACAATGTAAGTATTTCATCAAGTAGTGCCAAGTCAAAAGCCAAACTTATGACAAATAAGGATGTCGACACCGATGAAGAAGAATCTTCAGAAGTGTCTTCTGAGGAGGAGGAAAGCTCCCAAGGTGACAAAACTGGCAGTTCAGGAGAGGAGTTAGACCAAGGTTTGTAGAACTTTATTGTGGTGCTATGTTGTAAATGCATATTTTTGCAAATTATATACTTAATTTATGTGATACAAATATTACTAAAATATCTTGAGTGTTGTTAGTAATTATATAGTTAGTATAAAATTTCTTATTAAACGTTTGAGCTGTTGTTTTTCTTGAAATGTTGTGTCAATTAGATGAAATATTTAGTTAAAACTATAAATTAATATGAATGCAAAGATACAGTAGTCAGTGGGAACATTGACACATGTGTACCGTTAGAGGTAGGAGTTTTATCATTTTAAGATACATCTGTAAATATGATAACATTACAGTTTTTACAAGTAATATGAGGTGCCACAGTTATAGTTTGCTGTAGTTGGTCAGGGCAGACACAATGGCAAAAGTTTGCCCTGAGCAAACACTGCAAACTATAAAGTTCTGTGGTTTACTCAGTTACTGTAAATGTGACAGTTACATTAATAGTTCATATTCCATGTGATCAAATCTATGATGTAGATGTCGGCAAGAAGCCAGACTACGCCCGAGGAGAGGGTGTGGTTGACACCGATGATGACAGCGAAGATTCTGATGAGGAACTAGGTAAATAATTGTGTCTCATCACTCTCATATTATCATTTTATTTTATTGGAAGTTTAAGATATAGAAGTGTCTGCCCAAAAGCAATTGTCTCTGTATTGAAAAGTTGTGTACTGAAAAGTGTTTCTTGCCAGCTATGTTGGATGCATGTATCTATAGTGTAAATTAGTGTTATGATAAAATGAAACCTAAGAAGATCCACGAGAAGCAAACACCACGAAATTGTGTAATTTGCAAGTGTAAAGCAGGCTGCGGAATAATGCCAGTCCAATCCTCCGGGACGAGTAGTTGTACAGCTCGGACTAATAGTTTTTGAAGAGCAGTCCCATCGGGCTAGCTATAATGACGCTTAAATGCCAGTCAATCTGCCAGCTAGCTAAAACTATCGTGAAGTAATGATAACCGTAACATGAATGTTGTAACTAAATTGTTGTGAAATGTGTATTGGTAGAGATTGAGCATGACTGGGCAGAGTTGGACAAGGACGCTCCGGAGGCCGAGGCCATCACGAGACGACTCGCTGTGTGCAACATGGACTGGGATAGGATCAAGGCCGTCGACCTCCTCGTGCTCTTTAACTCATTCAAGCCACCAGATGGCGTCATACACCGTGTCACTGTAAGTGCGCTGTCACTTCTCGTGAGTTAATTAGTGCTGAAGTAATGTTTTGTCTACTATTTATGAATGTCAAAACTTGAGATAGATATTAATTAATTTTAATTTGGTTATTTCTTTTATTACAATTTTTTTTTAAATGACAAAAATGTCATCATAAGTTTATTTAAACTTGGCTGAGAGATAACTAAGGCACACTACATAATTAAATGATTATATTGTAATGAGCCAATCAGGCCCCTAGACTTATAACTATAGTATTGATGCTTGGCAGGACATGTAGGCACTAGCAGTCCTCCATGAATCTTGAACATTGTTTTGACATCTTCCTGTTTTTCTCTCTAACATGTCTTCCATCTTGTTATCAAGCATTGTGTTGTTGCAGATTTACCCGTCAGACTTTGGTCTCGCCAGAATGAAAGAGGAAGAGACACATGGACCAGTGGAGCTTGTGACAGGCACAAAGGATGAATATGACGAAGGTGACTTTTGTTGACATAAATTATTACATGGTTAAATGTTAGATTCTGTTTGACATTATACATTTTTATGCTGTGTTTTTGCTTTGACATAAATGGATGGTCACAGATGTGTTTTAAAGCATATCTTCTTTTTAAATGTCTTAAACATTTGAATTTGAATGTGTTACACCAATTGTCAATGTAATTTTTAAAAATTTCAAATTCAGTCTTACATGACAGTCTTGTATTATAAATGGTCTTACCCAGTAAGTGGGACAGCATGAAGCCAAACACACACACACACACACACACACACACACACACACACACACACACACACACACACACACACACACACACACACACACACACACACACAGACACACACACACACACACACACACACACACACACACACACACACACACACACACACACACACACACACACACACACACACACACACACACACACACACACACACGCCCCTTGTCCAAACTGTGTATCGTTATGTTAACAGAGACAGAATACAACACAGAGAGACTACGGCAGTACCAGTTGAAACGACTTAAATATTACTACGCCATTGTTGAGTGCGACACGCCAGAGACTGCTAGCGCCATCTACGACAACTGTGATGGGACTGAGTATGAAAGCAGCGCTGCTAAGCTGGATCTCAGGTAAGCAGCATTCAGAAACCAGTGGGTCTTTACCTGGTACTATACATAGAACGTCAGCTGAGATGACTGCGGTTCAATTCCTCTTTCTGCCCTTTCAAAGCCTGGGCAGTTGTGAAGAGAATTTATGTGAATGATTTAGTATTTGTGCTATGGTCACAGCACTGACAAAATATTATTCATTATCTTTTGAGCCTAATTATTATGATTATTTTATTTTAGTCCATCGTAAGCTGTCAGTTAACTCGATTAAACAGCCTCGCATTGCATTGCATTTTAGTGTATACATAAACTATTATTTAAATTATATGTACATTAGTCAATTTATTCAACATGATTCATTGTAGGTACATTCCTGATGACATGACCTTTGACCAGGAAGTAAAATCTGTGGCTCGCGACGTTCCCAGTAATTACACACCTTCGCTTTTTGTGACAACTGCACTGCAGCAGTCGAATGTAAGTTACTAAATTGGTAAATAAATAGGTGTTAGGTAGGAAAACAGATGATTCACTTTCCACTAATAATGGGTGTCGCCGTGTTGACTTAATTGACTTTAATTGACATTTATTGAAGTATTGTAATAGAGATTGTAATTGTGACCTTATGACCCTTGGTGTCAGGTGGAGTTGACCTGGGATGAAACGAACAAGGACCGCATCGCTGTCACAATGCGCAAGTTCAACAAAGACGAACTAGACGAGATGGACCTGAATGACTACCTTGCGTCTGACGACGATGACGCACCAGGTGACGTGTCACTATCCAGGGTCAATGTAACATGTCACCACCATAAAAAATCATCCTCTTTCTCTACGTTCTCATTTAACTAACTACGACAACTTTCATCCGCGTTACAGGGATTTTTGTTTGGCTGCAGGAGTGTTTGGCCCTCAGATGGCATCTTGGGTAAATACCGTGAATATTTTGTGATTCTTTTTTATTATGTTTCTTATGTTGGTGTCACAAAAACAAAAGTTTCAATGGATTTGATGAGCTAGCTTGAATCACTCCTCGAAATTTCTCACAGTGTAAGTACACGGTGACATTGGTTTGACATTTTGCAGCAAACTGTTTCATCTGTGGCACAGGTGCAAATTTTCTGGTAAGCCGCATTCATCTGATCTACTTAGAGCACTGTGTAAACTGGACTGATGTCTGATTATGGCTGATAAAAATGTCACCAATAAGTGATGTGTTTGTTCTGACGACAGATCCCTACGGAGACCTCCTGGAGCCTCCTACCTTTGGCGGGGAGGGAGAGGAGGAGGAGGAGGAGGGAGAGGAGGAGGCTGTGAGGAAGTACCAGGCCTTGCTACAGGGTATCCGGGTGGACGACAGACGCAAGGAAGACAAGGATGTGGAGATGGAGGTGTCGTGGGGACTGGGTGAGTGTAACAATGTTTCTTTTCTCGTTTCTAGGTCCATTGTGGGGCAACTTTTTGAGATAAAAAATGTTGACCAGTTTTCAAATATTTACCCATAATCTACATGTACTTGAAATTATTAAAAAAATTAGATGAATGATTGGCAAGTTACGCTTTATGTCCAATTTTGTCCATTGTGAACTGTAAATTAATATCTAGTTTGCTGCAGTCGCCAACTGGATGCTGTTGTCTTTAACATTGTCAAACTATTGATCTAACACTTCTCTGATGGCCATAGCACAAATACTTATCACCCTTCTCACAAGTGGACGGGTCTCTAGATAAAGTGGATGGGTCTCTAGATAAAGTGGACGGGTCTCTAGAGAAGTGGACGGGTCTCTAGATAAAGTGGACAGGTCTCTAGATAAAGTGGACGGGTCTCTAGATAAAGTGGACGGGTCTAGAAAAAGTGGACGGGTCTCTAGATAAAGTGGACGGGTCTCTAGATAAAGTGGACGGGTCTCTAGATAAAGTGAACGGGTCTCTAGATAAAGTGGACGGGTCTCTAGACAAAGTGGACGGGTCTCTAGACAAAGTGGACGGGTCTCTAGATAAAGTGGACGGGTCTCTAGATAAAGTGGACGGGTCTCTATATAAAGTGGGCGGGTCTCTAGAAAAAGTGGACGGGTCTCTAGATAAGTGGACGGGTCTCTAGATAAAGTGGACGGGTCTCTAGATAAAGTGGACGGGTCTCTAGATAAAGGGGACGGGTCTCTAGATAAAGTGGACGGGTCTAGATAAAGTGGACGGGTCTCTAGATAAAGTGGACGGGTCTCTAGATAAAGGGGACGGGTCTCTAGATAAAGGGGACGGGTCTCTAGATAAAGTGGACGGGTCTCTAGATAAAGGAGACGGGTCTCTAGATAAAGTGGACAGGTCTTTAGATAAAGTGGACGGGTCTCTAGATAAAGGAGACGGGTCTCTAGATAAAGTGGACGGGTCTCTAGATAAAGTGGACGGGTCTATATATAAAGTGCACGGGTCTCTAGATAAAGTGCACGGGTCTCTAGATAAAGGGGACGGGTCTCTAGATAAAGTGCACGGGTCTCTAGATAAAGGAGACGGGTCTCTAGATAAAGTGGACGGGTCTCTAGATAAAGTGGACGGGTCTCTAGATAAAGTGCACGGGTCTCTAGATAAAGTGCACGGGTCTCTAGATAAGGTGGACGGGTCTCTAGATAAAACTGTGGTGACATCTGAGGTTCACTGCGATGTTGACGTGTTACATTAGGACTGAAAGAGACAACGGAAGACCTGGTGAAGAAAGCCCAGAAGGAAGAGTTGACTCCGTGGGAAACGTATCTGCAGAAGCGACGGGAGAAGAACAGGGCAAAGAGGGAGCAGAAGTCAAAGGCACCCGCCACTGCGGTGAGTCTTGTACACGAATTATATACTTTTGCTATTTCGAACTCCTAAGAGGCAGGGGTTTTGGTTGTGGGAGATTTTTTGGGTGTGGCAGAAATAAACTGCTACGGTCACAACACCTTCCATTAGTTCCACATCTACACAAATTGACACCAGGGGCCACACATTTGTGAAACACCACAATGGACGTTTAGTTGTGGATAAGCTACCGTCACTGCAAGGGACAGTGAGTTTGTTTCTGTGATACGTGCATCATGCACAACCTAGGGCTAGGCAAAAATAAGTGATGTTCAAAGCCTTAATTTTCACATACAAATGTCACATGAGTTAGTATGTCGGGACACGTCATATCATCAGTCCCCTTGTCTGCCTCTTTATTGTCACCAGGCTGATGTCAAGTAATGGTTCTATTATTAAACAATCAACAATCTTTGTTTTCAAATTTCAAGACAGTTTATTATGTCGTATTGCCTACAGGTGGCATATTACCAATATATGTACCATGATGATTTCTGTGGGTTTTCATAAATATATACTGATGTCACTTAATGTCCCTCGGCCAATAGACACCTGAGATGTTATAGCTTGGAGTTTGCATGGCCAGTGACACCCACAGTGGTTATAGGCCTGGGGTATCATAACTTCAGAGATTCCAAATCAACTCTCGATATATCAGATAAGTCAGTTATATGAAAGGAATCAATGGTATTGAAGGAACCAGTGGTGTCAAGCTAACACTAAAGTCCTGATACCACAAAGTAAGGGTATCAAACTTTTGCAATTGTAGTTCTTCAACATTTCAAGCATCAAAACAACTATTGGGTAATATTAAAAATTCCCGAATACTAGTGACATTAGTTCAGTCTACTTTGGTGTTGCATCAACATTCAGACGTGGAGGGAGTCTCTCATGTAGTAGCATTAGTGAATTACAAAGTGAGGTGTAATTGGTATTTGTGATGCTCCGACAGACGGAGGAGACGGCCGCCTTCAGTGATGACGAGCTGCCTGATGGGAGCTCAGACGCAGACACAGACTTCTTCACTGACACATTGTCTGCTGGTGAGTGGGTCATCACAAAGTGTGCATGTGTGTGCATGGTGCATGTGTGGGCGTGGTGCATGGCGGGTGTGTGTCTGTGTGTGTCCCTCTGCAATTGCCAGTTAAAAGTATAGTTTTTGTTCCTTGTCTTTGCAAGTTACTAGCTATAAACATTATGTTTTTTCATCCTTTGATTTTAGCTGCAAACATATTAATGCATGTACCTGATTGACAAGACAGTTGCCTTTATCATTGCTGCTGGGTGTTGATGCTACTGTCTGTAGTCTTCATCTGTCTTTTTCTATCTACAAATGTAATTGTTTTCAACCACTATACAATTACTCTATATGTTGTGTGTAGATACTATTACTGTCATGTATTACTTCCTGAGAAACCGCAGTGTGTTTGATTGAAGTCTGCCAAGGAGTACTGCTTTGAACAGTCCTGAAGATTGGATACTGCACTATATAAAAAATTACTTACCTTTATTGATGCAACCTGAAAATATTGTTTGTGCAGGCAAGGAAGACAAAAAGAAAACGAGGAAAAAGAAGAAAAAGCCAGTAAAACTAACAGCTGAGGAGGAGGCCCAGCAAAAGGAAGACAAGGTTGTTTGACTTGCTCTAACTGTATCTGATTTATTCCTTCATTCGAAGTGAGCTTAATTTCTGAAAATAATTCATATGGTTTGATCACAAAATATGTGGATCCCAGAGTGTGTTTGAATAGTTTTGTGTGAGGGTAAACAGTGTGTGCCCGGCCACGAGATAACTCAAATGCTAATTTGGTAAAAGTTTGTTTTTGGTTGGGAGGTGAATATTTAACTTCTGTTTTGATGATTTTTCATGGATTTTTGGATATGGTCAGTTGTACCAACCAAAGTATCAAGTACATCTCAACCGGAGAATTGACAGTACACTATAAGACATCTCTGCTGCGATGTGCAACATTGAGTGCTCATTCTCATTGAGTGCTCATTCTCATTGAGTGCTCATTCTTATTGAGTGCTCATTCTCATTGATTGCTCATTCTCATTGAGTACTCATTCTCACTGAGTGCTCATTCTCATTATAACCAGTCAATTAGTTATAATTAATATACATTTAAAAATGAATGCCTGTTGATCACTACGACTGAGATGTACGTGAACTTGTGCTAAACCAAATATTGAATTGTTGGTACTTGACCTTGACCCTGGCATGTTCTGCCACCAGGCGGAGCTGTCGCTGCTGATGATGGACGAGGACGATGAACGAGAACACTTCAGTCTGAAGGAGATTCAGGAGAAGGAGAAGATGACAAAGAGACGGAGACGGAGGAAGAGACAGGCGGAGGAGGAGGTGGCAGCAGAGAAGGACACCTTCCAGGTGAGAAAGTGGTACACCTGTGTAGTGACCCTCACCTGTTGATGGATCCAGGTGTGAAAGTAATTAAACAGCCGAGTTGCCTGGTGAAAAATGGCACCCGTCCATGTATTCTAGTTAAACCAACTCTAGATCAGGGATTACAATGGATAGCTGCTTTGTTATTATGTACATAATCATGTATCCAGTCACCTAAAATAACTAAATTCTTAGATGTTTGAAAATGTACAGTACCAGAAAACAATGAGTAATGAGTTTTAAGGATTGGATAGGCAACTAAAGCAAAGTTTCTATACATAACGTCACTGGCTTCAAAGGATATATAATCCATAATAATTTGAAATGCTAACACGTATATCTGTTCCAGATGGATTTGTCAGACAAGCGGTTTGAGGCCGTCTTCACGAATCCTCTCTATAACATTGACCCGTCGTCCCACGAGTTCAAGAAGACGAAGGCCATAGAGAACCTGATTGATGAGAAGGTGAAGCGAGTTAGGCGCGATGGAAAGAACACAGTGAAGAGTCGACAGGACAGGACAGAGACGACAAACATAAGCGGTGAAGACAAACAGCAGACTCAACCACTAAGAACTGGTTCACTGCAGATAAACGATGCGTCGAAGCTGGAGAGTCTTATCAAATCTGTGAAGGTCAAAACGAGACTGCTGCAAGATAAGAAGAAGAAGAAACTGAAGTGACTAATTGGTCACTGGGTGTGTAGGTTAAACCTTAACTGAAATGAAACAATGTTATTTTAATGAAATATTATTTGAATAAAACAAGTGTACTACAATGGTTACATGTGTCTCCTTAAGCTACTGATCTGCCCTTCATAGTAACGATTGGTTCCCCATGTAAGCCACATCAGCAAACTTGCACACTCGAGTCAAGCTACTTATGCATGTAGGTTTTTTAAACACACTCTCTACAACAAAGGCGTCTTATTGAAATTCCCGGTAGGTGAGGGTTTTTGCCTGTTGATGGTACATAGCCAATGTAACGGATGCAGATGTTAATTAAGCAGTATTACATATTTTTGAGATTGTCCTGTACAAAACTGATGATGTTTATAGCACAAAACTACCTTTACATCATATCACACATAATTACGTCTCAAGAAACATGGTGGTGGGTGACGTGGACTGTGGCAATCTTGAGGTCGTGTCACATGGTTTTACAACTGTGTCATCGGTGTACTGATGTAGGCTGCTGGAAGCAACCAAAGTATACAGACCACCCACCGACAACTGTCTTGAGAGGTCGTTGTGTACAATATAAACAATGAAGAAACTGGATCTTGTTTGTCATGTTTACAAAACATCAACTATGAATCGTTCAAGAAAGGAGGGGAGGGCAACTTTCCCAATACAGAGAAAGGTGAGGCGAGGTTGGTGAAGAGGTTAACCAAAATGCAGGTAGGGAGATAGTGCCTAGGTATCAAAGATTAATATTCACTCATTCAAGATGTATTCTGATTGGTCACTGTTTTTAAGAAAATCAGATTTTCTTATTTGATCATAACTTCCTACCATGTGTAGCTACAGAATATGCTTTTGTAAGAATAGTGATGAGTAACTGGTCATCATGTCCAGCTAGCAGTTATATATATGTGTGGCACTAGGTTATAATTGCATCTTGCATTTTATCTTAAAATTACATATTACTGTATGAAAAATTGATAAATAATGTACAAGGCTTATTGATTCTTTGGAAAATGTTATTCAAAACATGAAAATATCAGAATACAATTTTAAGGAGATCTATGAAGGACAAAGAAGAAATGGAGGGGAACGTGACAGGTGAAGTGGAAGTAACTCGCAGAGAGATGAGGCCAGGCAGCTGGTGAATAGGTGGATGAAGATGTAATGAGTTTCAGCAAAAATCCAGGAACTGCCAAATCAGGTGACATCTTTGAGTGGGCAAACTTTTGGTGCACAACAAAAGATCTCTGCCCTTACTATAATGTGATTTCATAGCTATTCTAAAATTCTGATTTAGTACAATTTTAATTTAATCTGAGAAGAAAGTTCTTAAATGTGTTCTTAAAATCATCAAAGATTTTTTAAGTTCTTAAATTGGTTCTCAAAATCATCAAAGATTAAAAAAAATTACAATATACATTTAATTTAATATTTGTAATGTATTTTTATGTATTATTAATTAGAACTGTATTCTTAACCAGCCAAACAATATTTGCTTAATTGCATTAAGCAAATGAAGTTTTGCTGTGATAATTACCCTTTCAAGAAGCCAACCCTCTTACATAACTATTGTTCCTCTGCAGCATGTGTGGTCTAACAACAGGGAATGGTTGTGTTGTATTCATGCGTGGTCTAACAAGAGGGAATGGTTGTGTTGTATTCATGTGTGGTCTAACAAGAGGGAATGGTTGTGTTGTATTCATGCGTGGTCTAACAACGAGGGAATGGTTGTGTTGTATTCATGCGTGGTCTAACAAGAGGGAATGGTTGTGTTGTATTCGTGTGTGGTCTAACAGGAGGGAATGGTTGTGTTGTATTCATGTGTGGTCTAACAAGAGGGAATGGTTGTGTTGTATTCATGTGTGGTCTAACAAGAGGGAATGGTTGTGTTGTATTCATGCGTGGTCTAACAACAGGGAATGGTTGTGTTGTATTCATGTGTGGTCTAACAAGAGGGAATGGTTGTGTTGTATTCATGTGTGGTCTAACAAGAGGGAATGGTTGTGTTGTATTCATGTGTGGTCTAACAAGAGGGAATGGTTGTGTTGTATCCATGTGTGCTCTAACAGGAGGGAATGGTTGTGTTGTATTCATGTGTGGTCTAACAAGAGGGAATGGTTGTGTTGTATTCATGTGTGGTCTAACAAGAGGGAATGGTTGTGTTGTATCCATGTGTGCTCTAACAGGAGGGAATGGTTGTGTTGTATTCATGTGTGGTCTAACAAGAGGGAATGGTTTGTTGTATTCTGTGTGGTCTAACAGGAGGGAAGGTTTTGGGTTTTACCATGGTTTGGGCTAACAGGAGGGAATGGTTTTGTTGTATTCATGGTGGTCTCAACAGGGAATGGTTGTGTTGTATTCATGTTGGTCTAACAAAGGGGAATTTTTGGGTTTTATTATGGTGGTCTAACAAGAGGGAATGGTTGTGTTGTATTCATGGTGGTCTAACAAAGGGAATGGTTTTGTTGATTCATGGTGGTCTAACAGGGGGGAATGGTTGTGTTGTATTCTGGTGGTCTAACAAAGGGAATGGTTGTGTTGTATTCATGCGTGGTCTAACAAGAGGGAATGGTTGTGTTGTATTCTGGTGGTCTAACAGGAGGGAATGGTTGTGTTGTATTCATGGTGGTCTAACAAGAGGGAATGGTTGTGTTGATTCATGGTGGTCTAACAGGAGGGAATGGTTTGTTGTATTCATGCGTGGTCTAACAAGGAATGGTTGTGTTGTATTCTGGTGTTACAAGGAATGGTTGTGTTGATCTGTGTCTAACAGAGGAATGGTTGTGTTGTATCTGGTGGCTAACAAGGAATGGTTGTGTTCTGGTGGTTAACAGGAGGAATGGTGTTGTATTCAGTGGTCAACAAGGGAATGGTTTGTTGTATTCATGTTCAACAGAGGGAATGGTTGTGTTGTATTCTGTGGTCTAACAGGAGGGAATGGTGGTTGTATCTGGTGGTCTAACAAGGGAATGGTTGTGTTTATTCATGTGGTCTAACAGAGGAATGGTTGTGTTGTATTCGGTGGTCTAACAGGAGGGAATGGTTGTTTTATTCTGTGTGGTCTAAAGGAGGGATGGTGTGTTGTATTCATGGTGGTCTAACAAGGGAATGGTTGTGTTTATTCTGGTGGTCTAACAGAGGGAATGGTTGTGTTGTATTCTGGGTCTACAGGAGGGAATGGTGTGTTGTATTCATGGTCTAACAAAGGAATGGTTGTGTTGATTCATGGTGGTCTAACAGAGGGAAGGTTGGTTGTATCATGCGTGGTCTAAAGGAATGGTTGTGTTGATTCATGCGTGGTCTAACAGAGGGAATGGTTGTGTTGTATCATGGTGTCTAACAAGGGAATGGTTGGTTGTATCTGTGTGTCTAACAGAGGGATGGTTGTGTGTATTCTGGTGGTCTAACAGGAGGGAATGGTGTGTTGTATTCTGGTGGTCTAACAAGGGAATGGTTGTGTTGTATTCTGTGTGGTCTAACAGGAGGGAATGGTTGTGTTGTATTCTGGTGGTCTAACAGAGGGAATGGTGTGTTGATTCTGGTGGCTAAAGGAGGAATGGTTGTGTTGTATTCTGGTGTCTAACAAGGGAATGGTGTGTTGATTCTGTGGTCTAACAGGAGGGATGTTGTGTTGTTTCTGGTGGCTAACAAGGAATGGTTGTGTGTATTCATGCGTGGTCTAACAGGAATGTTGTGTTGATTCATGTGTCTAACAGGGGATGGTGTGTTGTATTCATTGTTAACAGGAATGGTTGTTTGTTCATGGTGGTCTAACAGAGGATGGTTTGTTGTATTATGTGGTTAACAGGAAATTTTGTTGATTCTGGTGGCTACAGAATGGTTGTGTTGATTAGGTGTCTAACAGAGGAATGTTGTGTTGTATTGCGTGGTCTAACAGGAATGGTTGTTGATCATGGTGGTTAACAGAGGAATGGTTGTGTTGTATTCTGGTGGTCTAACAAGGAATGGTTGTGTTGATTCATGCGTGGTCTAACAGAGGGAATGGTTGTGTTGTATTCTGGTGGCTAACAAGGGAATGGTTGTGTTGTATTCTGTGGTCTAACAGAGGAATGGTTGTGTTGTATTCTTGTGGCTAACAGGAGGGTGGTTGTTTTATTCTGTTGGTCTAACAGAGGGAATGGTGTGTTGTATTCTGGTGGCTAACAGAGGAATGGTTGTGTTGTATTCTGGTGGTCTAACAGAGGGAATGGTGTGTTGTATTCTGTGTTCTAACAGAGGGAATGGTTGTGTTGATTCATGCGTGGTCTAACAGAGGAATGGTTGTGTTGTATCATGGTGGTCTAACAAGGAATGGTTGTGTTGATTCTGGTGGTCTAACAGAGGGAATGGTTGTGTTGTATCTGGTGGTCTAACAGAGGGAATGGTTGTGTTGTATTCTGTGGTCTAACAGAGGGAATGTGTGTATTCTGTGGTCTAACAGAGGAATGGTGTGTTGATCTTGTGGTCTAACAGAGGGAATGGTTGTTGTATTCTGTGTGGTCTAACAGGAGGAATGGTGTGTTGTTTCTGTGTGGTCTAAAGAGGAATGGTTGTGTTGTATTCAGGTGGTCTAACAGGAGGGAATGGTGTGTTGTATTCAGGTGGTCTAACAGAGGGAATGGTTGTGTTGTATTCTGTGTGGTCTAAAGGAGGGAATGGTGTGTTGTATTCTGTGTGGTCTAAAGGAGGGAATGGTGTGTTGTATCTGGTGTCTACAGAGGAATGGTTGTGTTGTATTCATGCGTGGTCTAACAGAGGGAATGGTTGTGTTGTATTCTGTTGGCTAACAGGAGGGAATGGTGTGTTGTATTCATGCGTGGTCTAACAGAGGGAATGGTTGTGTTGTATTCTGGTGGTCTAACAGGAGGAATGGTTTGTTGTATTCTGTGGTCTAACAGGAGGGAATGGTTGTGTTGTATTCTGTGTGGCTACAGAGGGAATGGTTGTGTTGTATTCTGTGTGTCTAACAGGAGGAATGGTTGTGTTGTATCATGGTGGTCTAACAGAGGGAATGGTGTGTTGTATTCATGTGTGGTTAAAGGAGGAATGGTTGTGTTGTATTCATGCGTGGTCTAACAGGAGGGAATGGTTGTGTTGTATTCTGGTGGTCCAGAGGGAATGGTTGTGTTGTATTCTGTGTGCTAACAGGAGGGAATGGTTGTGTTGTATTCATGCGTGGTCTAACAGGAGGAATGGTGTGTTGTATTCATGTGGTCTAACAGGAGGGAATGGTTGTGTTGTATTCATGGTGTCTAACAGGAGGAATGGTGTGTTGTATTCATGGTGGTCTAAAGAGGGAATGGTGTGTTGTATTCATGGTGGTCTAACAGGGGAATGGTTTGTTGTATCATGGTGTCTAACAGAGGAATGGTGTGTTGTATTCTGTGTGGTTAAAGGAGGAATGGTGTGTTGTATTCATGGTGGTCTAACAGAGGGAATGGTTGTGTTGTATTCATGCGTGGTCTAACAGGAGGAATGGTGTGTTGTATTCTGTGTGGCTAAGGAGGGAATGGTTGTGTTGTATTCATGGTGGTCTAACGAGGGAATGGTGTGTTGTATTCTGTGTGGTCTAACAGAGGGAATGGTTGTGTGTATTCATGGTGTCTACAGGAATGTTGTGTTGTATTCATGGTGGTCTAACAGGAGGGAATGGTGGTTGTATTCATGTGGTCTAACAGAGGGAATGGTTGTGTTGTATTCATGGGTCTAACAGGAGGAATGGTTGTTGTATTCATGGTGGTCTAAGAGGGAATGGTGTGTTGTATTCTGTGGTCTAAGGAGGGAATGGTTGTGTTGTATTCGTGTGGTCTAACAGGAGGGAATGGTTGGTTGTATCATGTGTGGTCTAACAGGAGGGAATGGTTGTGTTGTTTCGTGGTTAACAGGAAGGAATGGTGTGTTGTATTCATGGTGTCTAACGGAGGGAATGGTTGTGTTGTATTCATGCGTGTCTAACAGGAGGAATGGTGTGTTGTATTCTGTGGGCTAACAGGAGGAATGGTGTGTTGTATCATGGTGGTCTAACAAGGAATGGTGTGTTGTATTCATGTGTGTCTAAAGAGGAATGGTGTGTTGTATTCATGGTGGTCTAACAGGAGGGAATGGTGTGTTGTATTCGTGTGGTCTAACAAGGGAATGGTTGTGTTTATTCATGTGTGGTCTAACAGAGGGAATGGTTGTGTTGTATTCATGGTGGTCTAACAGGAGGAATGGTGTTTTATTCATGGTGGTCTAACAGGAGGAATGGTGTGTTGTATTCATGGTGGTCTAACAAGGAATGGTTGTGTTTATTCATGTGTGGTCTAACAGGGGAATGGTTGTGTTGTATCATGGTGGTCTAACAGGAGGAATGGTGTGTTGTATCATGTGTGGTCTAACAGGAGGAATGGTGTGTTGTATTCTGGTGGTCTAACAGAGGAATGGTGTGTTGTATTCTGTGTGGTCTAACAGGAGGAATGGTGTGTTGTATTCTGGTGGTCTAACAGGAGGAATGGTGTGTTGTATTCATGTGTGGCTAAAGAGGAATGGTGTGTTGATCTGGTGGTCTAACAGGAGGAATGGTGTGTTGTATTCATGTGGTCTAAAGAGGAATGGTGTGTTGTATTCATGGTGGTCTAAAGGAGGAATGTGTGTTGTATTCTGTGGGTCTAAAGGAGGGAATGTTGTGTTGTTTCGTGTGTGTCAAAAAGGAATGGTTTTTTATCGTGTGTGCCCCCTAACAGGAGGGAATGTTGGTTGTATTCGTGTGGTCTAACGGAAAATTTTGTTGATATGTTGCTCTAACAGGAAATGTGTGTGTATTCATGTGGGTCTCAAGGAATGCGTTTATATGGTGGTCTAACAAAATGGTTTGTGTATTCATTTCTAACAGGGAAATTTATTACCATGGGGTGGTCAACAGAGGGAAGTTGTTTTATCCATGTGTGGTAGAAATGGTTGTGTTGTAAAATCATGCACTAACAGGGGAATTTGTTGTGTTGTATTCATCGTGTCTACAGGAAATTTGTTTGGTTTGTGTCAACATGAAATGTTTGTTTATTATGGTGCTCAGGAGGGATGGTGTGTTGTACATGTTGTCTACATAAATTTGTTTGTATTCATGCGGGTTAAAAAGAATTGTGTTGTTTCATTGTGTCCAGAAATTCTGTTTGTATTCAGTGTTCTAACAGGAGAATTTTTTGATTCATTGTGCTACAAAATGGTTATGGTATTCATGCGTGGTTAACAGGGAATGTTTGTGTATTCTGGGGTTACAGGAGGGAATGGTTGTGTGTATTGGTGGCTCTAACAAGGATGTTTGTGTACCAGTGTGGCAACAGGAGGGAATGTTTGTTGTATTCATTTGGTCTACAGAAAATGTTGTTTGAATTCAGCTTTTTAACAAGAATTTTTTATTTTGAGGTCAGGAGGAATGTTGTTTTATTATGCGTGGTCTAAAACAGAATTTGTGTTTCATGTTCTCTAACAAAGGGAAGTGGTTATTCATTGGTCTAACAGGAGAATCGTGTTTATTCGTGTTGGTCTAACAACAGAATGTTTTTTTATTCATGTGTGGTCTAACAAGAAATGTTGTGTTGTATTCATGTGTTGTCTACAAAATGGTGTATTTTATTCATTTGGTAACAGGAGAATGGCCCGTGTTTTCAAGTTCTACAAAGATTATCTTTTTTTTTTTTTTTTTTTTTTTTTTTTTTTTTTTTTTTTTTTTTTTTTTTTTTTTTTTTTTTTTTTTTTTTTTTTTTTTTTTTTTTTTTTTTTTTTTTTTTTTTTTTTTTTTTTTTTTTTTTTTTTTTTTTTTTTTTTTTTTTTTTTTTTTTTTTTTTTTTTTTTTTTTTTTTTTTTTTTTTTTTTTTTTTTTTTTTTTTTTTTTTTTTTTTTTTTTTTTTTTTTTTTTTTTTTTTTTTTTTTTTTTTTTTTTTTTTTTTTTTTTTTTTTTTTTTTTTTTTTTTTTTTTTTTTTTTTTTTTTTTTTTTTTTTTTTTTTTTTTTTTTTTTTTTTTTTTTTTTTTTTTTTTTTTTTTTTTTTTTTTTTTTTTTTTTTTTTTTTTTTTTTTTTTTTTTTTTTTTTTTTTTTTTTTTTTTTTTTTTTTTTTTTTTTTTTTTTTTTTTTTTTTTTTTTTTTTTTTTTTTTTTTTTTTTTTTTTTTTTTTTTTTTTTTTTTTTTTTTTTTTTTTTTTTTTTTTTTTTTTTTTTTTTTTTTTTTTTTTTTTTTTTTTTTTTTTTTTTTTTTTTTTTTTTTTTTTTTTTTTTTTTTTTTTTTTTTTTTTTTTTTTTTTTTTTTTTTTTTTTTTTTTTTTTTTTTTTTTTTTTTTTTTTTTTTTTTTTTTTTTTTTTTTTTTTTTGGGGGGGGGGGGGGGGGGGGGGGGGGGGGGGGGGGGGGGGGGGGGGGGGGGGGGGGGGGGGGGGGGGGGGGGGGGGGGGGGGGGGGGGGGGGGGGGGGGGGGGGGGGGGGGGGGGGGGGGGGGGGGGGGGGGGGGGGGGGGGGGGGGGGGGGGGGGGGGGGGGGGGGGGGGGGGGGGGGGGGGGGGGGGGGGGGGGGGGGGGGGGGGGGGGGGGGGGGGGGGGGGGGGGGGGGGGGGGGGGGGGGGGGGGGGGGGGGGGGGGGGGGGGGGGGGGGGGGGGGGGGGGGGGGGGGGGGGGGGGGGGGGGGGGGGGGGGGGGGGGGGGGGGGGGGGGGGGGGGGGGGGGGGGGGGGGGGGGGGGGGGGGGGGGGGGGGGGGGGGGGGGGGGGGGGGGGGGGGGGGGGGGGGGGGGGGGGGGGGGGGGGGGGGGGGGGGGGGGGGGGGGGGGGGGGGGGGGGGGGGGGGGGGGGGGGGGGGGGGGGGGGGGGGGGGGGGGGGGGGGGGGGGGGGGGGGGGGGGGGGGGGGGGGGGGGGGGGGGGGGGGGGGGGGGGGGGGGGGGGGGGGGGGGGGGGGGGGGGGGGGGGGGGGGGGGGGGGGGGGGGGGGGGGGGGGGGGGGGGGGGGGGGGGGGGGGGGGGGGGGGGGGGGGGGGGGGGGGGGGGGGGGGGGGGGGGGGGGGGGGGGGGGGGGGGGTGGTAACAGGAGGGAATGGTTGTGTTGTATTCATGCGTGGTCTAACAAGGGAATGGTTGTGTTGTATTCGTGTGTGGTCTAACAGAGGGAATGGTTGTGTTGTATTCTGGTGGTCTAACAGGAGGGAATGGTTGTGTTGTTTCTGTGTGGCTAACAGAGGGAATGGTTGTGTTGTATTCATGCGTGGTCTAACAGGAGGGAATGGTTGTGTTGTATTCTGTGGTCTAACAGGAGGGAATGGTTGTGTTGATTCATGCGTGGTCTAACAGAGGAATGGTTGTGTTGTATTCTGGTGTCTAACAAGGGAATGGTGTGTTGATTCTGGTGGTCTAACAGGAGGGAATGGTTGTGTTGTATTCATGGTGGTCTAACAAAGGAATGGTTGTGTGTATTCATGGTCTAACAAATTGTGTTGATTCATGGTGGTCTAACAGAGGGAATGGTTGTGTTGTATTCATGCGTGGTCTAACAAAGGAATGGTTGTGTTGATCATGGTGTCTAACAGAGGGAATGGTTGTGTTGTATCATGGTGTCTAACAAAGGAATGGTTGTGTTGATTCTGGTGGTCTAACAAGGAATGGTTGTGTTGATTCATGGTGGTCTAACAGAGGGAATGGTTGTGTTGTATTCATGCGTGGTCTAACAAAGAATGGTTGTGTTGATTCTGTGGTCTAACAGAGGAATGGTTGTGTTGTATTCTGGTGGCTAACAAGGAATGGTTGTGTTGATTCTGGTGGTCTAACAGGAGGGAATGGTGTGTTGTATTCTGGTGGTCTAACAAGGGAATGGTTGTGTTGTATTCGTGTGTGGTCTAACAGAGGGAATGGTTGTGTTGTATTCTGGTGGTCTAACAGGAGGGAATGGTGTTTTATTCTGGTGGTCTAACAGGAGGGAATGGTGTTTTATTCATGGTGGTCTAACGGAGGGAATGGTTGTGTTGTATTCATGTGTGTCTAACAGGAGGAATGGTTTGTTGTATTATGCGTGGTCTAACAGAGGGAATGGTTGTGTTGATTCTGGTGGTCTACAGAGGAATGGTTGTGTTGTATTCTGGTGTCTAACAAGGAATGGTTGTGTTGATATGGGTAACAGGAGGAATGGTTGTGTTGTATTCTGTGTGTTAACAGGAGGAATGGTTGTTTGTATTCTGGTGGTCTAACAGAGGGAATGGTGTGTTGTATTCTGGTGGTAAGGAGGGAATGGTTGTGTTGTTTCGTGTGTGGCTAACAGGAGGGAATGGTTGTGTTGTATTCTTGGTCTAACAGGAGGAATGGTTGTGTTGTATTCTGTGGACAAGGGAATGGTTGTGTTGTATTCTGTGTGTCTACGAGGGAATGGTTGTGTTGTATTCATGCGTGGTCTAACAGGGAATGGTTGTGTTGTATTCATGGTGGCAACAGAGGGAATGGTTGTGTTGTATTCATGGTGGTCTAACAAGAGGGAATGGTTGTGTTGTATTCTGGTGGCTAACAGAGGGAATGGTTGTGTTGTATCATGCGTGGTCTAACAAGAGGGAATGGTTGTGTTGTATTCTGGTGGTCTAACAGAGGGGTTGTGTTGTATCTGGTGGTCTAACAGAGGGAATGGTTGTGTTGTATTCATGGTGAGGGAATGGTTGTGTTGTATTCTGGTGGTCTAACAGAGGGAATGGTGTGTTGTATCATTGTGGCTAACAGAGGGAATGGTTGTGTTGTATTCGTGTGTGGTCTAACAGGAGGGAATGGTTGTGTTGTATTCTGTGGGTCTAAAGGAGGGAATGGTTGTGTTGTATTCGGTGGTCTAACAGAGGGAATGGTTGTGTTGTATTCGTGTGGCTAACAGGAGGGAATGGTTGTGTTGTATTCATGGTGGTCTAAAGGAGGGAATGGTTGTGTTGTATTCTGGTGGTCTAACGGAGGGAATGGTTGTGTTGTATTCTGTGTCTAACAGAGGGAATGGTGTGTTGTATTCATGCGTGGTCTAACAGGAGGGAATGGTTGTGTTGTATTCATGTGTGGTCTAACAGGGGGAATGCTTGTTGTATCATGGTGGTCTAACGGAGGGAATGGTTGTGTTGTATTCATGTGTGGTTAACAGGAGGAATGGTTTGTTGTATTCATGCGTGGTCTAACAGGAGGGAATGGTTGTGTTGTATTCTGGTGGTCTACAGGAGGGAATGGTTGTGTTGTATTCGTGTGTGCTACAGGAGGGAATGGTTGTGTTGTACTCATGGTGGTCTAACGGAGGGAATGGTTGTGTTGTATTCATGTGTGGTTAACAGGAGGATGGTTGTGTTGTATCATGTGGTCTAACAGGGGAATGGTTGTTTGTATTCTGGTGGTCTAACAGAGATGTTGTGTTGTATTCTTGTGGTAACAGGAGGGAATGGTTGTTTTATTCATGGTGGTCTAAGGAGGAATGGTTGTTTTATTCATTGTGGTCTAACGGAGGAATGGTTGTGTTGTATTCTGTGTTTAACAGGAGGGAATGGTTGTTTGTATTCATGGTGGTCTAACAGGGGAATGGTTGTGTTGATTCATGCTGGTCTCAAGGGAATGGTTGTGTTGTATCATGCGTGGTCTAACAAAGGAATGGTTGTGTTGATTCGGGTAACAGAGGGAATGGTTGTGTTGTATTCTGGTGGTCTAACAGGAGGGAATGGTTGTGTTGTATTCATGCGTGGTCTAACAGAGGAATGGTTGTGTTGTATTCTGTGTGGTCTAAAGGAGGGAATGGTTGTTTTATTCTGGTGGTCTAACAGAGGGAATGGTGTGTTGTATTCGTGTGTGGTCTAACAGAGGGAATGGTTGTGTGTTTCTGTGTGGTCTAACAGGAGGGAATGGTTGTGTTGTATTCATGTGTCTAACAGGAGGGAATGGTTGTGTTGTATCATGGTGGTCTAACAGAGGGAATGGTTGTGTGTATTCTGGTGGTCTAACAGGAGGAATGGTGTGTTGTATTCATGGTGGTCTAAAGAGGAATGGTTGTGTTGTATTCTGGTGGCAACAGGAGGGAATGGTTGTGTTGTATTCAGGTGGTTAACAGAGGAATGGTGTGTTGTATTCTGTGTGGCTAACAGGAGGGAATGGTTGTGTTGTATTCATGGTGGTCTGGAAGGTGTGTGTTGTATTCTGTGTGGTCTAACAGGAGGAATGGTTGTGTTGTATTCATGCTGGTCTAACAGGAGGAATGGTGTATCATGGCTAACAGAAATGTTTTTGTATTCACGTTCTAACAGGAGAATGTGTTTGTATTCATGTGTGAGGAGGAATGGTTGTTTGTAT
This sequence comes from Ridgeia piscesae, assembly GCA_025642075.2. Lineage (NCBI taxonomy): Eukaryota > Metazoa > Annelida > Polychaeta > Sabellida > Siboglinidae > Ridgeia > Ridgeia piscesae. The sequence goes on from JAODUO010000278.1 coordinate 278,568, forward strand.
TCTGGTGGTCTAACGGAGGAATGGTTTGTTGTATTCGTGTGGTCTAACAGAGGGAATGGTTGTTTGTATTCTGTGTGGTCAACAGAGGAATGGTTTGTTGTATTCTGGTGTAAGGAGGAATGTGTGTTGTATTCATGTGGTCTAACAGGAGGATGGTGTTGTTTCATGTGGTCTAACAGGAGGAATGGTTGTGTTGTTTTGTGGTCTAACAGGAGGGAATGGTGTGTTGTATTCTGTGTGGCAACAGGAGGATGGTGTGTTGTATTCATGTGTGGTCTAACAGGAGGAATGGTTGTTGTATCATGTGTGGTCTAACGGAGGAATGGTGTGTTGTATTGTGTGGTTAACAGGAAGGAATGGTGTGTTGTATTCATGGGGTCTAACAGGAGGATGGTGTGTTGTATTCATGGTGGTCTAACAGGAGGAATGGTGTGTTGTATTCTGTGTGGTCTACAGGAGGGAATGGTTGTGTTGTATTCTGGTGTCTAACAGGAGGAATGGTGTGTTGTATCATGGTGGTCTAAAGGAGGGAATGTTGTGTTGTATTCATGTGTGGTCTAAGGAGGGAATGTTGTGTTGTTTCGTGTATGTCTAAAGGAAATTGGTTTATTCATGCATGGTCCCCCAACAGGAAGGCGTGTTATTCAGTTGTTACGGGAGGTGTAGTTTTTCTGCGTGTCTAACAGTAGGGAATGTTGGTTTATTCGTGTGTGGTTATCAGGAGGGAATGGCTGGTTTATCTGGTGCCTAACAGAAATGGTTGTGTTGTACTCATTGGGTTAACAAAATGGTGTTTGTATCATTGGGGTACAGAAAAGTTTTTTATTCATGCGTGGTCTAACAGGAGGAATGGTTTTTGTATTCGTGTGTATCTAAAATGATTGTGTTGTATTCATTAGGCTAAAATTAATTTTGTGTTTTTATTTAGCCTTTAAGAAAATCTTTAATGTTTACTTGGTGGTCTACAGGAGGGAATGGTTGTGTTGTATTCATGCGTGGTCTAACAACAGGGAATGGTTGTGTTGTATTCATGCGTGGTCTAAAACAGGGAATGGTTGTGTTGTATTCATGTGTGGTCTAAAAGAAATGGTTGTGTTGTATTCAGGTGACTAACAAGAGGGAATGGTTTGTTGTATCGGCGTTCTAACAAGAGGGAATGTTGTGTTTAATGTGTGGTCTAACAACAGGGAATGGTTGTGTTGTATTATTGTGGTCTAACAGGAGGGAATGGTTGTGTTGTATGCATGCGGTGGTCTAACAAGGGGTGGTTGTGTTGTATTCATGGTGTCAACAGGAGGAATGGTTTTGTTTTTCATGAGTGCTACAGGAGGGAATGTTTGTGTTGTATTCATGTGTGGTTAACAAGAGGAATGGTTGTGTTGTATTCATGTGTGCTCTAAAGGAGGAGGTTTGTTGTATTCATGTGTGGACTAACAAAATGGTTGTGTTGTATTCATGGTGTCTAACAAGAGGGAATGGAGTGTTGTATTCATTGGTCTAACAGGAGGGAATGGTTGTGTTGTACTAAAAGTGTGGTCTAACAAGAGGGAATGTTTGTTGTATTCATGTGTGGTCTAACAGGAAAATGGTTGTGTTGTATTCATGTGTGGTCTAACAGGAGGGAATGGCTGTGTTTATTCATTTGGTCTAACAACAGGGAATGGTTGTGTTGTATTCATGTGTGATCTAACAACGGGAATGGTGTGTTGTATTCATGGTGGTCTAACAGGAAGGAATGGTTGTGTTGTATTCATTTGGTCTAAAGAGGGAATGGTTGTGTTGTATTCTGGTGTCTAACAGAGGGAATGGTTGTGTTGTATCATGGTGGTCTAACAAAGGGAATGGTTGTGTTGTATTCATGGTGGTTAACAGAGGAATGGTTGTGTTGTATTCATGGTGGTCTAACAAGGGAATGGTTGTGTTGTATTCATGGTGGTCTAACAGAGGGAATGGTTGTGTTGTATCATGGTTCTAACAGAGGGAATGGTTGTGTTGTTTCATGGTGGTCTAACAAGAGGGAATGGTTGTGTTGTATCATTGTGTCTAACAGAGGGAATGTTGTTGTTCATGGTGGTCTAAAAAGGGAAAGGTTGTGTGTATTAGTGTCTAACAAGAGGGAATGGTGTGTTTATCATTGTGGTCTACAGAGGGAATGGTTGTGTTGTTTTGGTGTCCAGGGGAATGGTTGTGTTGTATTCTGGTGGTCTAAAAGAGGGAATGGTTGTGTTGTATTCAGGTGGTCTAACAGAGGGAATGGTTGTGTTGTATTCAGGTGTCTAACAGGGGGGAATGGTTGTGTTGTATCATGGTGGTCTAAAGAGGAATGGTTGTGTTGTATTCTGGTGTCTAACAGAGGGAATGGTTGTGTTGTATTCTGTGTGGCTAACAGGGGAATGGTGTGTTGTATTCATGTGGTCTAACAGGAGGGAATGGTTGTGTTGTATTCATGTGTGGTCTAACAGGGGGAATGGTTGTGTTGTATTCATGCTGTGGTCTAACAGAGAGGGAATGGTTGTGTTGTATTCATGTGTGGTCTAACAGGAGGGAATGGTTGTGTTGTATTCATGTGTGGTCTAACAGGAGGGAATGGTTGTGTTGTATTCATGTGTGGTCTAACAGGAGGGAATGGTTGTGTTGTATTCATGTGTGGTCTAACAGGAGGGAATGGTTGTGTTGTATTCATGTGTGGTCTAACAGGAGGGAATGGTTGTGTTGTATTCATGTGTGGTCTAACAGGAGGGAATGGTTGTGTTGTATTCATGCGTGGTCTAACAGGAGGGAATGGTTGTGTTGTATTCATGTGTGGTCTAACAGGAGGGAATGGTTGTGTTGTATTCATGTGTGGTCTAACAGGAGGGAATGGTTGTGTTGTATTCATGTGTGGTCTAACAGGAGGGAATGGTTGTGTTGTATTATGTGGTCTAACAGGAGGGAATGGTTGTGTTGTATTCATGTGTGGTCTAACAGGAGGGAATGGTTGTGTTGTATTCATGTGTGGTCTAACAGGAGGAATGGTTGTGTTGTATTCATGTGTGGTCTAACAGGAGGGAATGGTTGTGTTGTATTCATGCGTGGTCTAACAGGAGGGAATGGTTGTGTTGTATTCATGTGTGGTCTAACAGGAGGGAATGGTTGTGTTGTATTCATGTGTGGTCTAACAGGAGGGAATGGTTGTGTTGTATTCATGTGTGGTCTAACAGGAGGGAATGGTTGTGTTGTATTCATGTGTGGTCTAACAGGAGGAATGGTTGTGTTGTATCATGGTGGTCTAACAGGAGGGAATGGTTGTGTTGTATTCATGTGTGGTCTAACAGGAGGGAATGGTTGTGTTGTATTCATGTGTGGTCTAACAGGAGGGAATGGTTGTGTTGTATTCATGCGTGGTCTAACAGGAGGGAATGGTTGTGTTGTATTCATGTGTGGTCTAACAGGAGGGAATGGTTGTGTTGTATTCATGTGTGGTCTAACAGGAGGAATGGTGTGTTGTATTCATGTGTGGTCTAACAGGAGGGAATGGTTGTGTTGTATTCATGTGTGGTCTAACAGGAGGGAATGGTTGTGTTGTATTCATGTGTGGTCTAACAGGAGGGAATGGTTGTGTTGTATTCATGTGTGGTCTAACAGGAGGGAATGGTTGTGTTGTATTCATGCTTGGTCTAACAGGAGGGAATGGTTGTGTTGTATTCATGTGTGGTCTAACAGGAGGGAATGGTTGTGTTGTATTCATGTGTGGTCTAACAGGAGGGAATGGTTGTGTTGTATTCATGTGTGGTCTAACAGGAGGGAATGGTTGTGTTGTATTCATGCGTGGTCTAACAGGAGGGAATGGTTGTGTTGTATTCATGTGTGGTCTAACAGGAGGGAATGGTTGTGTTGTATTCATGCGTGGTCTAACAGGAGGGAATGGTTGTGTTGTATTCATGTGTGGTCTAACAGAGGGAATGGTTGTGTTGTATTCATGTGTGGTCTAACAGGAGGGAATGGTTGTGTTGTATTCATGTGTGGTCTAACAGGAGGGAATGGCTGTGTTGTATTCATGTGTGGTCTAACAGGAGGGAATGGTTGTGTTGTATTCATGTGTGGTCTAACAGGAGGGAATGGTTGTGTTGTATTCATGTGTGGTCTAACAGGAGGGAATGGTTGTGTTGTATTCATGTGTGGTCTAACAGGAGGGAATGGTTGTGTTGTATTCATGTGTGGTCTAACAGGAGGGAATGGTGTGTTGTATTCATGTGTGGTCTAACAGGAGGGAATGGTTGTGTTGTATTCATGTGTGGTCTAACAGGAGGGAATGGTTGTGTTGTATTCATGCGTGGTCTAACAGGAGGGAATGGTTGTGTTGTATTCATGCGTGGTCTAACAGGAGGGAATGGTTGTGTTGTATTCGTGTGTGGTCTAACAGGAGGGAATGGTTGTGTTGTATTCATGCGTGGTCTAACAGGAGGGAATGGTTGTGTTGTATTCATGTGTGGTCTAACAGGAGGGAATGGTTGTGTTGTATTCATGTGTGGTCTAACAGGAGGGAATGGTTGTGTTGTATTCATGCGTGGTCTAACAGGAGGGAATGGTTGTGTTGTATTCGTGTGTGGTCTAACAGGAGGGAATGGTTGTGTTGTATTCAGTGTGGTCTAACAGGAGGGAATGGTTGTGTTGTATTCATGCGTGGTCTAACAGGAGAGGAGAATGGTTGTGTTGTATTCATGTGGTCTAACAGGAGGAATGGTTGTGTTGTATTCATGTGTGGTCTAACAGGAGGGAATGGTTGTGTTGTATTCATGCGTGGTCTAACAGAGGGAATGGTTGTGTTGTATTCATGCGTGGTCTAACAAGAGGGAATGGTTGTGTTGTATTCATGTGTGGTCTAACAGGAGGGAATGGTTGTGTTGTATTCATGTGTGGTCTAACAAGAGGGAATGGTTGTGTTGTATTCATGCGTGGTCTAACAAGAGGGAATGGTTGTGTTGTATTCATGCGTGGTCTAACAAGAGGGAATGGTTGTGTTGTATTCATGTGTGGTCTAACAGAGGGAATGGTTGTGTTGTATTCATGCGTGGTCTAACAAGAAGGAATGGTTGTGTTGTATTCATGCGTGGTTAACAGAGGGAATGGTGTGTTGATTCAGTGGTCTAACAAGGGAATGGTTGTGTTGTATTCGTGTGTGGTCTAACAGGAGGGAATGGTTGTGTTGTATTCATGTGTGGTCTAACAAGAGGGAATGGTTGTGTTGTATTCATGCGTGGTCTAACAGGAGGGAATGGTTGTGTTGTATTCATGTGTGGTCTAACAGGAGGGAATGGTTGTGTTGTATTCGTGTGTGGTCTAACAGGAGGGAATGGTTGTGTTGTATTCGTGTGTGGTCTAACAGGAGGAATGGTGTTTGTATTCGTGTGTGGTCTAACAGGAGGGAATGGTTGTGTTGTATTATGTGTTCTAACAGGAAGGAATGGTTGTGTTGTATTCTGATGGTCTAACAGGAGGGAATGGCTGTGTTGTATTCATGCGTGGTCTAACAGGAGGGAATGGTTGTGTTGTATTCATGTGTGGTCTAACAGGAGGAATGGTTGTGTTGTATTCGTGGTCTAACAGGAAGGAAATGGTTGTGTTGTATTCATGATGGTCTAACAGAGGAATGGTTGTGTTGTATTCATGCTGTGGTCTAACAGGAGGGAATGGTTGTGTTGTATTCATGTGTGATTAACGGAGGGAATGGTTGTGTTGTATTCATGTGTGGTCTAACAGGAGGAATGGTTGTGTTGTATTCATGTGTGGTCTAACAGGAGGGGAAAGGTTGTGTTGTATTCATGCGTGGTCTAACAGGAGGGAATGGTTGTGTTGTATTCTGTGTGGTCTAACAGGAGGGAATGGTTGTGTTGTATTCATGGTGGTCTAACAGGAAGGGGAAAGGTTGTGTTGTATTCATGTGTGGTCTAACAGGAGGGAATGGTTGTGTTGTATTCGTGTGTGGTCTAACAGGAGGGAATGGTTGTGTTGTATTCATGCGTGGTCTAACAAGAGGGAATGGTTGTGTTGTATTCGTGTGTGGTCTAACAGGAGGGAATGGTTGTGTTGTATTCATGTGTGGTCTAACAGGGGGGAATGGTTGTGTTGTATTCATGGTGGTCTAACAGGAGGGAATGGTTGTGTTGTATTCATGGTGGTCTAAAAGGGGGGAATGGTTGTGTTGTATTCATGGTGGTCTAACAGGAAGGGGAAAGGTTGTGTTGTATTCATGTGTGGTCTAACAGGAGGGAATGGTTGTGTTGTATTCATGTGTGGTCTAACAGGAGGGAATGGTTGTGTTGTATTCATGTGTGGTCTAACAGGAGGGAATGGTTGTGTTGTATTCATGTGTGGTCTAACAGGAGGGAATGGTTGTGTTGTATTCATGTGTGGTCTAACAAGAGGGAATGGTTGTGTTGTATTCGTGTGTGGACTAACAGGAGGGAATGGTTGTGTTGTATTCATGCGTGGTCTAACAGGAGGGAATGGTTGTGTTGTATTCATGCGTGGTCTAACAGGAGGGAATGGTTGTGTTGTATTCATGTGTGGTCTAACAGGGAATGGTTGTGTTGTATTCAGGTGGTCTAACGAGGGAATGGTTGTGTTGTATTCATGGTGGTCTAACAAGGGGGGAATGGTTTGTTGTTTGCATGTTTGTCATGTGGTCTAACAAGAAGGAATGGCTGTGTTGTATTCTGTGGGTCTAACAGGAGGAATGGTTGTTTGTATTCTGCGTGGTCTAACAGGAAGGAATGGTTTTGTTGTATTCTGGTGGTCTAACAGGGGGGAATGGTTGTGTTTTTATTCATGCTTGGTCTAACAGAGGAAATGGTTGTGTTGTATTCTGTGTGGTCTAACAGGAGGGAATGGTTGTGTTGTATTCTGGTGTCAAAGGGGGGAATGGTGTGTTGTATTCGGTGCTAACAGAGAGGGAATGGTTGTGTTTATTCTGTGTGGTCTAACAGAGGAATGGTTGATTGTATTCTGTGTTCTAACAGGAGGAATGGTTGTTTGTATTCATGGTGGTCTAACAGGAGGGAATGGTTGTGTTGTATTCATGTGTGGTCTAACAGAAGGGGAAAGGTTGTGTTGTATTCATGGTGGTCTAACAGGAGGGAATGGTTGTGTTGTATTCATGTGTGGTCTAACAGGGGGAATGGTTGTGTTGTATTCATGGTGGTCTAACAAAAGGAAAAGGTTTTGTTGAAATTTTGGTGGTCTAACAGGAGGGAATGGTTGTGTTGTATTCATGGTGGTCTAACAGAGGGGAATTTTTGTTGTATTCATGTGTGGTCTAACAGGAGGGAATGGTTGTGTTGTATTCATGTTGGTCTAACAAAAGGGAATGGTTGTGTTGTATTCTGTGTGGTCTAACAGGAAGGGGAAAGGTTTTGTTGTATTCATGCGTGGTCTAACAGGAGGAATGGTTTTGTTGTATTCTGTGTGGTCTAACAGGAGGGAATGGTTGTTTTATTCATGTGTGGTCTAACAGGAGGGAATGGTTTTGTTGTTTCATGCGTGGTCTAAGGAGGAATGGTTGTTTTATTCATGCTGGTCAACAGGAGGGAATGGTGTGTGATTCATCGTTTCTAACAGGAGGGAATGGTTGTGTTGTATTCATGCTGGTCTACAGAGGGAATGGTTGGTGTTGTTCAGCGTGGTCTAACAGGAGGGAAAAGGTTGTGTTTTTTCTGCGTGGTTAACAGAGAAATGGTTGTGTTTAATTATGTTGGGTTCTAACAGGAGGGAATGGTTGTGAACCATGGTGGTCAACAAGGAATTTTGGTTGTTGTATTCATGCGTGGTCTAACAAGGGAATGGCTGTGTTGTATTCGTGTGGTCAAAGGAGGGAATGTGTTTTGTATTATGCTGTCTGAGGGAAATGGTTGTGTTGGGTATTCATCTGGTCTAACAGGGGGAATGTTGTGTTGATTCATGGTGAAAATTAACAAAGGGAATGGTTGTGTTGTATTCAGTGTGGTCTAACAGGAAAAATGGCTGTAATTGTTTATTGTGGTCCTTAAATGGAAGGGGAAAGGTTTTTGTTTATTCATCTAGTTCTAACAAAGGAATGTGTTTGTATTCATGGTGGTCTAACAGGAGGAATGGTTGTGTTGTATTCGTGTGTGGATCAACTTAGGGAATGGTTGTTTGTATTCATGCGTGGTCTAACAAGGAAGGAAGGTCGTTGTTGTATTCATGCTGTCTAAAGGAGGGAATTGGGTTGTGTTGTAAAATTATGTGTGGTCTAACAGAGGGAATTTTGGTTGTGGTTTGTATTCATGTGTGCCTAACAGAGGGAATGGTGTGTGATTCATGTGGGGTAAAAGGAATGGTTGTGTTGTATTTGGTGGTCTAAAAGAGGAATGGCTGTGTTGTATTCATGTGTGGTCTAACAGGAGGGAATGGTTGTGTTTTTCGTGTGGGTCTAACAGGAGGAATGGTTGTTTATTCGCGTGTGTTAACAAGGAATGGTTTTATTCGTGTGTGGATAACAGGGAGATGGTTGTGTTGTTTTATGCGTGGTCTAGGAGGGAATGGTGTGTTGTATTCATGGGGTCTAACAAGGGAATGTTTGTATTCATGGTGTCCTTAACAGGAGGGAATGGTTTTGTTGTATTCATGGTGGTCTAACAGAGAATGGTTGTTTGTATTCATGTGTGGTCTAACAGGAAGGAATGGTTGGTGTGTACTCATGTGTTGGTCTAACGAAGGAATGGCTGTGTTGTATTCATGTGTGGTCTAACGGAGGAATGGTTGGTGTTGTATCATGCGGTTTTAACAGGAAGGAATGGTTTGGTGTATTCATGGTGGTCTAACAGTCACATTATTTTAAAGGCAATTAAACAAATATAAAAAAAGAAACACAACTTGCATACAAAATCAGTAGTTTAAATGAAGATACATCTTAAAACATACAGGCAGCAACTGTCTGGTTTAACAGGGAACTACTGTATTATTGATACAGCCCCTACCATTGCTTAGGAGAGAAAGCAATTAGACCCAGTGGGGATAGAGAATAGAAGGCCTGGAGAGTGCTGCTAGACTAGTACTGTTGGGTGGGCTCATAGAAATACACAATCCACACAGGAGTCGATATCATAAGATGTACAACCAAGGTAGAAATAGGCAACATTTTGCTTTTTCGGGAGGCCCTGAGATGTCCTTACAAAAGATTAGTAACTTCAAACTTCTTGCGTACACTGTACAATGAAAACACCCTCCAATATGTATGCAAAATTATATGAAAAGCTTCAGAACATTTTTTGAATAAAACAAGAAAACTTTAAATATATCATTTTTTTGCCCCAAAGGTCCCTAGGAGGCTTAAAATGTATGAATCAAATTTACATTTATTGTGCATAGTGACCGTACACTAAGAAACATCTGTACAAAATTTGAAAAATAGATCTTCAATGGTTTCTAAGAACTAACAGCATACAGTGGACACAAAGTGGTCCCATATGTCCATTGGATCACAAAAGTAAACATGTGAAGAAAATAACGGTGTAATATAATTTATACACTGAAAAATGCCTAAAATCTATGGAATAAAATCAATCATTATTTCGCAGACAGCCCCAATGTTTATTGAGTTCAGGTGTGAGCATGAATGTGCAAATATAGTCATACAATACAAGAAACATGATATCTGAATGCTGTGTATATATACATAGTATGTTTACATGTACATATTCTGTATATACACATATTAAGGCTGTATTTCATACATTTCCAGCATCTATAAGGTGAAACAAGGCAATGATATTCCTGGCCAAAACCTGTCAAGTTCATTTCCCAAAAGATCCCATTTCCTATTACACAATTCTGATAATAATCTCAAAGTAACTGGTGCTGCTACACAGTGATAATATCAAGGAGCTACCATAGCATTATTGGCGAAAAGCTCAATCTTATTAGTGCTGGTAGCACACTTTAGTGTCACATTCCACAAACAAAAACACAAGATCAATAACACTATATTATAGTTTACTCTGTGGTCAAAAATAAACAACTTGGCCAGCTCTGATGAACCTTCATCAGAATAGATCAATGACTTAGTCAACAAATGGTCAGTTTAACATTTATACATTGCCCTTAAAAATAGAACAAAATATGCTAAACAATATTAACATATAACTGTCACCAAAGTTAATTTCCAGCTAACGGTGCACAAGACAAACAATCCAGAATTAACCCATTTTCCCACATACAAGTAAATGTATTCCACCCTATGAATAAATGTTTATTTATAAATAATTTAGTAACCATTTAATATGGACAGCAAGAAATGAATCTTACTTTAGATCATTTAATTCAAACGCGATACGTTTCAAACTACCCGGTATGCTCCAAAGTAAGTTTTATTTTTTATCCAATCAAATCTTGGATATGAACAATATTTTCCATAACCAATTAATAGCTTTTTTACAATGGTTTCAAAATCAATTTAGTTGTCCCCTCTGTATTAAGCCAAAATTGTCTCAAATTTCACCTCTAAACTTAAGTGGACCATTTGAAAACGCAATCAAACCATTTAATAAAATTTGAATACAATGATCAACATCAATAGCACGAGAGAAGAATGACATCACATCAAACAGTGCAAATGAAGTGTAACATTTGCAAGATACCACGAGCTCTCAATCACATCTTGAAACATTCAGAAAGATAACGAAAGGCTGGAATGAACAACGAACAATAATTTAACAGACTATCAACTACCCGTGGAATTGTAACACTCGTATAGCTCATTAATAGATATGTTTAGCAATCATCTAGGTATTATCAAAGATGGTCCTTGCCGAATTACTTCTTTCTTCCTCCAACATTTACAGGCATTTGATATGTAATTATGTGTTTCATGAATCACGACACTGGAAAAACCTGTCAGTTATTTGATTAAAATTGGCCAGTATAAACCTTATTTAATCACATTATAGCAGGTAAACTTATGTAAATAATGTGTTAATAAACTAAAGTCAACAGAATTAGAATCAGTTCATGAAAAAATGGACCATACTTTCTACATGTAATAAACTGGACCATCCTTTATACATGTAATAAAATGGACCATACTTTCTACATGTAACAATATCCACCAAAATGTATACACTCAGTTAACTCAGTCTGGTCATAACCAATCAGCTTTGCCGTCACATTTGCCAAATTAGAGGACTGCAATAAATACAGTAATCTGAATATTTGAGGAAAGGCATTCACTATGTGCACAATCAGTATGACCTATAAATGTTATACAAAATATTAAAATACGGTTCTGATGCCTGCTTCATGGTTGTAGAAAAGTAGTGAGTTTTTGTTTACAATGTTAGTCTTATATATATATATATATATATATATATATATATACATATATACATGTTGTTTTCTTTCGCAAAGATAGAAATTAATAGATAATTCACATTTAGCTGTTAATAGTTGTACAATAAAACACAGCTGAAAACAGCTCAAGTTACAACTGACAGAAATGTGTTGCCAGATTTGTGGGATTCTCCTACAACGTTCCTGATACAAAAGCTGCATCTGTTCACAGTTAAAAACAATGATCTGTCATTGTTTTGGATGTTCATACAAATTATAATTCCAAGGTTATTAATTACACAAAATCTAATAAGAGGCACTGGCTTCACAGATAGCATGAGGATGTTTGTTTACCCTGATATGGCTATTTGTTTACCCTGACAATATCACTTCATTTTCACAGACCTCTACAAGTCTGCTGCACCTTTTTAGAAGTTCTTTCTTTTAAAATTAGTAATTTTACAAGGCGGCATTTTCACGTTTTAATTCTATCAAAATCATATCATAATCTAGGAGGATGTCACATACTAAGTGAACTGGATGTACCTGCAGTGTTTTTTGCTAGTTATGAAAAATTAGTAAAAATCATGGAGACTGTATTTTAAATACTGAACATATCCAGGCGTGTAGCATGAGCAACGGTCAACTGTGGGATTGGCCACTACGCAGCGACCACTGAGTGGTCTCATGTGTCCACCTCCGGCCGGAAGACTTGCGACAGTTTACGCGTATACACCTTGGCACTGACGCATGCAAAGTTGTGCAGGTCGCACATGTCGGATTCGATCTGCTCCCATTTCGATTTAACGAGGTTCAGTTTGTAAATGACATTGACGCGGTGCACACGATACATCGTACGTCGGTACTCCGTCACGCCACACGCGTACAGACTGCTGCAAATGACAAACAGTCCGATGCTGCACAGGTTGTCAGGCAGTTCTGGACCCTGCCGCCACTGATTGCGTTTGACGTTGTAGATCTCAACAGAACTAAGTGATTCACGCGTGATAGTGTAACTGCTCTGTGAGTAGATCTGTCCGCCTGCGATGAATATCTCATCTCCCCAAACGCATGCTCCGAAGTTAAACCGCGGCGTCGGCATGCCAGCCAGCGTTGTCCACTCCGCAGTGTTTGGTTCATAACGCATGACAACGTTATGGGCACCTATTCCAGTGCGGCCACCGAGAATGTAGATGGCACCATGATACACAACGGTAGATAGGTCCACCAGTGTCGTATGCAGCATTCCAACATAATTCCAGCGATTCTGCTCGATATCGTAGCATTCAATGATCTCAGTTGGATGTTGATTCTTTGTCAGACCACCGAAGCAATAGATCTTACCGTTGACGTAGGCGAGTGCAAAATTTGACTTTGGGAACAACATCGATGCCTTCGGCACCCACACATCATGGTCATTGTCATACTGGAGGAACTCTTTCCTCACCATTTCATCTTCATAATCTTCAATCGAATCATCATCGTTATCATCACTGATGTTCTCATGATACATGTAGTTGCCTCCGGCAACAAAGATCTTGTTGTCATCGGTGACAATACAGGCCGGGTCCTGTACGTCATAGCCGGTGGTCCGACCTTCGTGATGGAAGTCGCTCATGCAGTAGGTTTCCCTTGTCAGCGGGTTGTAGCAGTTGATGCTGGGTTTGCGCTGATGAATCCCGCCCACCATCAAGATACAGTGTTCCGGTTTGATCATCCCCGACCGCAGCAGTGCCGTGAAGATGCTTTCCCGGTGGTAAATGTCTTGGTTGATGTCAAAATCGATGAGCTCGGCAAGGAGTTTCTTGCACTTTGGGCACTTCTTAATGAGCGGGTTTGGGACTACTTTCTCTTGGATGTAGCGGGTTCCCAAAAGTCCAAACCGTACGCATGGTAACAGCTTTGACATGCGCGACAAGCGTGATGCCTCATCATGTTCGACCCATCGTACCAATGCCTCATAAACAACCTCTTCCTTGTCAACGTTCAACTCATTCGATGAGATCAGCTCCTCCATTTTATCGTTTGGCAAATTCACAAACTCGTCACCCTGGCTTACTTCAGTGAAGTTCTTTTCCATGAATTCCCGGGCTTTGGCTTTCAGTTCGCCACACATGTGAATATGAGCAAAGCAGTAGACGCCAACACAGTTGCACACATCCAGCTGGGTCTCCATGAAGCGAGCACATGCCTTCTGTATCGGCATGATCTGGAAGAGGGACGCAGCCACCAGCAGATTCTGTGCGTTTGTGCGAGTTATCTGAACCTTTGCCAGTGTAAGCGTAAGAAATGATCAACTGTACAGCCTCGGCCTCGACTTCAAACAGTTTGATTTCCTGTTGTTTGCTTTCTGTCAGGTCTGTGGTGAACATCGCTTTGAAGTATGGACTGGTCGCAGCCAACACAAGGCGGTGACAGGGGAACTTCTGGTTTTGAACCAACAATGAAACGTCAGCCAATACACAGTCATCATACATGCACTTCATCATTTCTAGCAATGCCCCATGATGTTCTTCATTCTCAAACAGCATGGTGTCAACCCCACCAGAACTCGCCATTTTTCCGTTTCTCTGTTGTCTGAAAGGCAGCAAATATTTGAAATTATGGCAAATAGATAACATTTATGCAAAGAAATGTCTTTCATATGTTAATTAAACAGTGACGCTTTCGTTAGTGTTCATTAAATAATTATAATTAGACCGTAAGTCGAGGCTAATTAAAACATAAGTTTTTCGCCAACCCAGACCAAAACTCAAGTTATTATATATCCTTTCCATCATCTTTTTTCTCCTTTTACTGATCACTCTCACTTTTTTTCATTACTACGCACGCACACCGAGTTATGTGAGTCTCGAAGAAAGGAACTGGAAAAATCCGATGGATTCAATCAGCCCTATCACGAACTTAACGAAGAAGTAGCTGCTAACCGTCATTCTTACGAGAAACGCATATTATCAACCATGGCAACATCATCATCAAATTAGCACATGGAGAATGATGTTTGTTGCAAACACGTTATTGCATACTACTTACAATGATAGTTGAAATGTGTCTGTGGCTCAGGGAAACTACAATAACAAACAACCTGATTATAAAAGAACTGCAAGTTAAGTTTCAACGACTTCCTGTCACTCTCCTCCACCCACTAGTGGGTTTTTGCCATTCATACCCTGGAAACTGAATTTTCTGTACACATTACGTAAATGTCCAATCAATTTATGGAAATCGTGAAATAACAAAACAGTATTATATTGTTTAACAAAGTTGCTGAAACATACATGATACAAGGCACACCTTATTACATAGTTGCAAGTAGCTACATCGGACGAGGCTATGTACCGTATGACACGAAAAAACACCGCTGCGCTACAAACTGCACATCGTTTTGCGTGCGCGAACGCCATGTCGGACGATAGTTTTAATTCGTTGATTATTGTGAAAATGTTCTTGCTTTCTTTGCGTCCACCGTCAAATTCGTGTGTGTGTGTGTGTGTGTGTGTGGTGTGTGTGTGCGTGCGTGCGTGCGTGCGTGCGTGCGTGCGTGCGGGCGGGCGGGCGTGCGTGCGGGCGTGCGTGCGTGCGGGCGTGCGGGCGTGCGTGCGTGCGGCGTGCGTGCGTGTGGGCGTCCGTGGTTACGCTAGGGCACGCCTCTGTGGGCACGTACGTGCCACTTGTTTACTTGCTTAGGGGGCCTATGTCATATACAATATCATTATGTATGTATGTGTGCATGCATGCATGCATGTATAAGAATCGTGGGATCGAGCTACGAGAGCTGATAAGATAAGAATGATGAAATGAGAGTGAAGGTTGGAGTGAAGAACATGTAGTTTTAAGAAGAAACTGGTGACGAGTAGATTGAAATGAGCCGTTCGTGTGGAAAGAATTGGAGATTAAAAACTGGCTAAGAGATTAGATTCCAAGAAAATGGATGGGAAAAGGGGATGTGGAAGACCGAAATTGCGAAGGGGGATAAGAGATATAGAAAGAGTGGGAAAAAGTGCAATACATAAAAGGAATTGGAGACTGCTGACAGAGAACGTAGTGTGAGAAAAGTGAGAATAAGAAACAATACAATAGAAACGGAAAACCACGGGGTTGCCAATAACAGAACAGCAGCTAAAGACATTTAGACTAGTCTATAACCGGGCAACTATTAATTTGAATCCTTAATAGTCATTACCCATCACGCACATTGAGAATGATGACATAACATTTTTTTATTACCCTGCCACCACTTGAGCTGTAGCAAGCGACATAAATTGAGATTTCCTAACTTAATTTTATTTGCATGGTGACAAATGTCATCAATATGTCACACGAGACAGAAATTGCTTATTAAGAAATAATCATGTTTTCGCAGCACCGAAAGATATTACTGATAAAATCAGTACTCATAGTCTACATGGTTATTTGAGTTACATAAAACAATAAACAATATCTTCTGGGCATTTATGCATTCCTCAGTTCTAATTTTTTTCATCTGCCGAGCCGAAATCAAAGTATAGTTATTTTTCAGATATTTTTAATTTTGTTTTGTAATATATATATATATATATATATATATATATATATATATATATATATATATATATATATATATATATATATATATTTTTATGTATTTATGTATTTATGTATTTGTGTATTTGTGTATTTGTGTATTTGTGTATTTGTGTATTTGTGTATTTGTGTATTTATGTATTTATGTATTTATGTATTTATGTATTTATGTATTTATGTATTTATGTATTTATATATTTATATATTTATATATTTATATATTTATATATTTATATATTTATATATTTATATATTTATATATTTATATATTTATATATTTATATATTTATATATTTATATATTTATATATTTATTTATTTACACACACACACGTCCGAATACGGACAAATAGCGTAGGTCGATACTCAGGCTGTTTGTCCGGATACATTTATCGCGGGAGTTCAATTCAAATTCGCACAAGTGGCACGAATGAGATGACGCATTGGCAGTTGGACGTGAGTTCGCGGATTTTAAAAGTTTATCGGCAGCTGTTGAGCAATTTGAAAATAATAACTTTGTACAGTTTTATCAAAGATATAGTAGGACAATCGAGGAAGATATATCCGGACGAATATAGTTCCCCCTGGCCTTTTTAGCGACATTTTCAGGTTCTTATATTGGGTAGGACGGGGAATGAAAGTCTTACACGGGCATGCCGTCTGTACTTAGTGACGCTATGAATCAGGCAGCCAGTTATCATCCGTTCTTCAACCTCCTATTTTTTCGGGATTGGGGTCATGGCTATGGGCTAGTAGGGTACGAGGGGACGCGTCCCCCATTTTTCAGAAGGGGACGGCATATATAGGAAATGTCCCCCACACTTTTTCAATTCAGAAAAAAACAATTACAGACATATAGCGAGACTGATCAATCCCCTCTCTTATAAACCCTACATCGGTCTAGAAGAAAAATTAATATACGAGTTCATATATAAACTTCCGACTACCCAGTGGAAAATCACTAGATAAATTGCTTGGTTGGCCGCAGCATACAACTTGATCTTAGTCCAATAAATATTCACCACGCTGTGCTTTATCGTTCTGCGCCCTTGTGTTGATAAATTAACAGGCACGTAGCCATCAAGCACTTTTCGTTTGCCCTGTCACCCCATGGATTGCAGCTACTTATCCCTACAGCGGAACCAGCCGGTTCCTGCACTTCGTTAATTTTGGGGGGTCAAAAGGTGGTATTGAGAAGTCTTAAACAGGCACCTCTGTAACTTCTGCACCTTGTCACACTGAATCTGACAAGCAGTTATGGGTCCAAAGTCCACCCTCCAAATTTTCAGTGATTGGGGCGGGCCATATGGCCCCTTTTCAAATACATGTAGCCACCATAATTATTTAAAATAGCATAAATGCCTATGTTTATGGTTATTTAATATTATATATATATATATATATATATATATATATATATATATATATATATATATTTTATATATATATATATATATATATAAATATAAATATAAATATAGCGTCGAATCATTAGTCAACGTATTCATAGTGGTACGAAGACTTTCAAACGTCCGATGTTAGAAATACCATTGTTCACCCTTACAAATACCATTCGTTCACCCTTACAAATACCATTCGATCGTTTTCGGTAATTTAATGTACAACCGGCCACCTAGCGGCCATGCGGTGTGAAATTGCCGACTGACACGCTGCAGCCCAGCCGACTTTCTGTAGAACAGTAAACATGACAAAAGTGACTGTTAGCAAAACATCGCCACCGGGTGGTACGTTACACACGCATTCGGATATCGTATTGGCTTATTTTCTTTATATTTCTCTTAGCGATCAACTAGGATTGAAGCAAATTGTTGTTTGCTGGTTTGTCAAAAAGCCGGTGTCTGGTGTTTTGGCTTCACGCCCGCTACCGCTGTCACTGTCAGTATCACTGACTTAAGTCAGCCAGCATCAGTCGATACCAACCCAAATACAGCTCAGGGTATATTTTGGAGCTAAGCTGTTTTAAGGTGCTGATTTAATGGAAAATAAAGTATAACAATATGGTTTGTGATGAAGATAAAATAATAACTTCCGCAAATTGTAACCAGCGTCTTACTGATGGAACACTAAAGTTGCATCATCTTTGATTCCGGTAGTTATAAATAGGTCTTAGACATAATCTGAAATTGGCCTAAATTATTAGCAGCATCTATCTTGAATGTAATCCCTGGTAGCTTAATATATAATCAGGCAAAACTAACAGATTACCACTACTACTACTAGTATCAGTAGTATCCATGGTGCATATATCAAATTTTTTATATGAATTAATGAACGAAGTGTCTATGCGTACGTGAGCCATATCTTTAGACCCGTTACCTAACCGTACGTGAGCCGTATCTTTAGACCCGTGACCTAACCGTACGTGAGCCGTATCTTTAGACCCGTGACCTAACCGTACGTGAGCCGTATCTTTAGACCCGTGACCTAACCGTACGTGAGGGAAACCCTGTGCCGATCTTTGACCCGTGACCTACCCGTACGTGAGCCGTATCTTTACCGAACTTTCTCGCCTCCCAAGCATGCTGTGTCCGTATCGTCGCATCGGTACGGCGGAATTACACGAGGGAGCGATTTTTTTTCGACATTGTTAGATTTACTGACTGCCATAGGGCTATATATGTCAACTTGCGAAAAAAATAACACGCACAAAATATCACGTATATTTAGAACTAAGTGCCAAAAGAACATGCATGTGTGGAAAAACTCACGTACTTTTATATTTGTTTGCTAAAGATATGCGGCATGCACGCGCAAAACAATCACCTAGGCCTACTTTTAGATCTGAGTGCTAAAGATACGGCAATAGAGCTTATGTATATAAACATGCATGTGCGGGGAAACTTTTGGAACTGACAGCTACTAAAGATAAGGCTCACGTATAGAAATCATGCGCATGCGCTTATCGAATGCCGTACCTTAGATAAACGATGCTAAAAATACAGCTCACGTAACCGAAAATAAAAGCATACGCATGCGCAGTATGAATGCCGTACTTTTAGACTGGCCTAAACGTACGGCTCACGTACGCGTAGCCACTGCCATTAATGAAACGGGTACCAATGAAACAAGTGTATTTACCATTATATACTAGCGTTTTGTAAAAAATATGTTATTTGCAGCTGTTCTTTTGGCAATTGAGTATGCTAAAGGGTCAAACGGCCTGGTGGTACAAGAAGGAAATGCAAATACCCTTGTCACCTCAAGGTAAGGCTTAATAATTCTTGTATTGCTCATTTATGTCGTCTTGTTGGTATACTGGCCAACACTCCTGGTGGAGTCAAACAGTCAAGTTTTGATAATATTAATGTAAATTTTTCAGGGAGCCTAACAAGTTTCGTAAGGAAACAACAAATGTATCTTCAATTATATATTACAGTTGGTAGTACAAACATTTACAGTGATACTCAGCAGATCACTTGACATAAATTTAACATGAGTCTCTGTGACATCTTAAAATTTCGTAATATTGCATCAGTAAGAATTTGAAAATGATGGTGCCATACATTTTTTTTGATACATTGAGCTTCATTTGCACAATTGCAAATGCCAAGAACTGTTTGACTGTCTACTGAGGATCACAGTTTACAAAGTCCCAAATATATATGCGTTAGTTCTATCATTAAACATAATCCCATTCTCACTTCCCAGGTGTATTTATGTTACCAAAATATTGCACCAAGATGTGTTTGTGATTGTAGTTTGTAAATGTACTATATGTTGGACATTCTGTTCATGTTGCTTTGTTTGCCAGTGGGGAGACGTTCACCAGCAATGCCTCGATCCTACGATACCTCGCAAGGTCAACACCTGATCTTGGTTTCTATGGAAACACCATCATGGATCGGACAGAGGTATTGTACAATTATTTATTTATTCAGTTTCATATATATATATATATATATATATATATATATATATATATATATATATATATATATTTTTACTGAAAGTAACATGCTGCCAGCCGAGTGAATAATATTCCATTTATTATTTGCAGAGCTGGGCCATGGCTTTATGCAGTGACCCATCCACTTGTCATTTGGACAAGTAAAACTTGTTTTGGATGGGTAGAAATATCACTGGACAGATGGTGAAAAATAATATGTCTGATGTTGTGTAATCAAACATGGAATTCTGTTATAATAATAATGTAGGACTGCGTAGGAAGACATTATCAAACAGGCACGATAAATCAGGGGTCAGATTATAGATTACGAAACTAACAATTCTGTTAAAATCAAATTGTGTCAGGCAAGCCTTGTGTGCTTTAATCTTAATAATAAATGGAAAGGAATAATCCAGTTGAGCATTTACCTAACTAAATTCTACATGTGTTGTCGTTTGCCTAAAAGGACGTGGTTTGTTGCCAGGTGGACCACTGGCTGGACTTCTGCACCTGGCGCCTGACATGTTCATCAGAGGTGAAGGATGCCTTGCAGTACCTGGACAAAGTTCTCGCCCCACTCACCTATCTGGTGACCAACGCACTCACCCTGGCTGACTTCTCAGTCTGGGACGCCCTTAGGGGTAAATGCTGGTTTCACTCACTAGTGGAATGCTGTGGCGCAGTGGTTAGCACATCACAGTCTCAACTGAGTTAACCCATGTTTGAATCCTGGGCTGCTGTTTTGAACCTTGGGCAAGTTTGTTCACTCAGCATTGCTCTAGTTCATTGGCTATGGGCAATGATGGATAATTGTATTTTAGTAGTTAATTGCAGTGTGCCTGAATACCTTGCCAGAAAGGTCAAGGTGATACTTGATGGGACAATTCAGCAGAAATGTGTCCTGTCTACTTCAACAAATATTCTAAAAGACTTGGCTAGAAAAATATTTTATCAGAAGATAAATAAAAATATGTGTTTGTTGACCAGTCCGTGTGCTGTTTACAACTGCCTCAATGAGATGTGGTGTCTTGCAGGAAGCCAGGAGTTCCAGAAGCTTCTAGCGGCCGGGGAAGCTCCGAGGAACATCACTCGCTACTACAAGTTCCTGAGCGAACAGGAGAAGTTTAAAGCTGTTGCTAAACGACTGCCAGAGGTCAAGATCGTTCCAAGCAAAGAGGTGTGTACAAGATTACACTAGTCGTCTAACAGATTCTTAGGGATGCAAATTTTCATTTCAGAAGAAAGCAGATAATTTGTAAGAAATTTATAAATTGGTCTTACATTGAAAAACATTCATTAAAAAAAATTTTATTTTGCGTGCCTGTGCCCTTCCCACTTGGAGGCGTGCCCATATAACAGACCCTTATTAACTACAGCTGGGCCTGGCTCTGTTCACGATAGGTAAAGATGACACAAAATACCTTGTAATGGTAATAAGTAGATTGCCTGGCGCCCACCCGACATTCAGTAAAACGTGCAAATTTTATTTGAAGTGTATTTATAAAAATTGGCCCAAATACATCTGCCTCTGTTATAAAAAAATTCATTTCCATCACGCTAAACTGACATGCGAAAATTTTGTATCATTGGATAGCTGAGAGATTATTAAATTGTGTATATTTTTCCTTGCGTAGATTCAGTGACAGATTCTTTGCAGTTGAGTTTAAAAAGCATGTGATGCAGTTGCTGCCCATATGTGGGAGATTTTACTATGTCCTGTTGGATGAATTTACGCATCCATTCATAATGTCTACACCCCCACATATGCGGTATCAAAAGAAAGCTCTGTGAGTGGGCAAATGCTTGACAGTATTCATAAACAAGGTTATTATATTATATTATATTTTTTTATATTTTTATGACCAATATTAGCAAAGTTATGATTTTTATGGAAAAAAGGGATTTTTTTGGTCACCTCTAGGGTTAAGAAAAAATGTAGGCAAGGTCTTTCTGTTTGAAACCTTTCCTTGTTCCCTTCTTTAATATCATTTATTGTTTTAACTCTTAATAGTCTCACTATTTTTTCAGGCTGTATTAATTGTCATTGTAATTAAAATGTTTAAATGTCTTTCTTTTTCTTTCTGATGAAGATAATGTAAATTGTGCACTGGCATAGTGCATAATTTACACCATCTCATTAGTTTGTTCTTTTCAGCTGTTATTTCTTTGCAAGTAGAACAATGTTTACATTCTTGACCATCGGGATTCTAAGGTAGTTATTCTTTTCCCAGGGCAAGAAGGAACGCAAAGAGGAGGGGAAGTTTATTGACCTTCCCGGAGCAGAGATGGGAAAGGTTGTGGTTAGATTCCCCCCAGAAGCCAGTGGGTGAGTGAGTCGTTGGCAGATCGTTCACTTTTCCATTTTATTCAAAGTATTTGTTTCTGCCAATTAGATGATTCTTGAGCACATAGATAGCAGGTTGTAATTTGTATATCCACTGTCACTTGAACCAGTGGCTAGGATGATATGAATTCATAAGAACTTATTTAAAATAAATAAATGCAAGAATAATAAAAAAAATTAAATATATTAAAATTACTTAAATAATGTGTCCTCACTTTGCAATTGAAACATGCAAATTTAAAGATGAATTTTTAAATTCTGGACATTGCTGTGTCACATGTCTTGACATGGGCTAGGCAGTTAGTTTCAGAATGTCGATCTGGACATTGAGAGGGTCCATCTGCAACCAATGCAGTGTCAATGTTGCTTTGATGAGTGGTACTTTGTTGTAAGAGAGACTTCTGACTGTCTGTAGATACCTCCATGTGGGGCATGCGAAGGCGGCTCTACTCAACCAGTACTACCAGCAGGCCTTCAATGGCAAGCTGGTCATGCGGTTTGACGACACTAATCCGGCCAAGGAAGAAGAGGAATATGAAAAAGTGAGTTGCTAGGCGACCATGGAAACATGTTACGAAAGTACTGAAATATTTATTTTGAAGTACTTGTAGTGGTGGTTTGCCTTGAGCTGGTAGTAGTGATTGCTGGATGCTAGAAGTAACTTGAGCCTTGTTTATCCATGCGTCCAGTTTTCATTAAGTTATATTGATTTATATTGAAATATTGATTTTAATACATAATTTATGAGATTTTCATGTTTTTATTTTTAAACACCACTTTGGGAATTAACTTGTCAAAAGTAAACAGGTGAGTTATAACTGTCCTGTTACGACTGCCTTACAGGTGATCCTTGAAGACATCAACATGTTGGGGCTGAAGCCTGACGTGTTCACCTTCACGTCCGACCACTTTGAGCGTATCCTGGGGCTGTGTCAGAAGATGATAGAGTTGGAGAAGGCATACGTCGATGACACTGACGCTGAGACGATGAAGAAAGAGCGAGAGGAGAGGGTCGAGTCGGCGGCTCGCAGCAACTGTGAGTGTCGCAGATCAATTGATAATGAATTAGGCAGTGTACCATAACGAGAATATGTCTGCATTGTCTCATCAAAAGAGACTGTTTACATTGTATGATTGATACCAATGTGTTTTCTTGTTTCTTTGGGTGTCTCACTCATAATTATGTAATGTTTTGGACGGGTAGAAATATCACTGGACACGTAAAAATGAGGAGCAAAAAAACGGTCTTCAGAAATCATAGATATTGTCAATTATGCTCTAAAAATGGGTGTCATAAATGTGCTTGTAGTTTATTTCAGGTAATAATTCACATCTCAGTTGGTCTGTGTGTATGTGAGTTGTGAGTTAACATGTCTACTACAAAATCTGTGACTGTCAAAATGTTATCTTGCATAAAGTCCTGGTCTTATGGCTTTCATCACTTGCAGTTCACATTTTTCCTTTCCTTTTGAATTACTTAATTATTTATGAATTATAAATTTATTTACCTGTAGAATTCAAATTTTTGTCAGTGAACTTTTGTTAAATTATTTTATATAAGTTGTCATTATTACATGTATTCCTAATGTGTAGGTGTCACCTGTGTGTGTTTGCTGTGTCACCTGTGTGTGTTTGCTGTGTCACCTGTGTGTGTTTGCTGTGTCACCTGTGTGTGTTTGCTGTGTCACCTGTGTGTGTTTCCTGTGTCACCTGTGTGTGTTTCCTGTGTCAGCGGTGAAAGAGAATCTGCGGCGATGGGCGGCAATGAAGCAGGGAACTGAGTATGGCCAGAAGTGCTGTGTGCGTGCCAAGATCGACATGAAGTCAGACAACGGGTGTCTGCGAGACCCAACCATCTACCGCTGCAAGGGCATGGCACACCCCCGCACTGGCACTAAGTACAAGTGAGTCGCCTGTGTCTCTTTCCTTCAGATCTGTGAGGCTGCCAGCAACACTTATCCCGTGTTAATTCTCCGTCTGTCCCATTTCCCTCTGACATTGAGGTGCTTCATTTCATTATTCACCTAATATGTTTGTCTCGAAACCTAACATTTTCAACTTGAATGATGACGTTTTTGTCTTGAATGACCAGGCTCTCCTGACTGTCCTGTGCACTGGATGCGATACTGTCTAAGAATTTAACCGTTTACCTACCACGCCTTCCCGGTGTCAATTCTGTACATGAAAGTCTGGCAGCTAGGAGGTGACACTTACACACACAGTGAGCTGTTTTGTAACCAGCCTAGAACTTGTTGATGTTTCTTTTGCCAGAGTCTACCCGACCTATGACTTTGCCTGCCCCATCGTGGACAGTGTTGAGGGGATCACCCACGCCCTCCGTACCACTGAATATCACGACAGGGACGACCAGTATTACTGGTTCATTGACGCTCTCGGTAAGTTACTGCTCAAGAGAGCATTTCAAACCAACACTCAACATATTAAAAATGAGCAACCTTTTATCATTGGTGAGACAAAGCCCATTCATTCGGTTTAATATGTTTGGTTTTGTTTGTTATATTTATGCATCTCTATATTGACCTGGCCTGGGAAGCTATTCTTGTGGGGGCACAATCCAAAATCTACTTATATGATTGATTTATCTTGACAGATTTAAATAAATAATAAATAAGATTTGGTAGATTCCCATTAAAAATATATATTGTGGCAAACATGAAACCACCCATGAAAGTAAAATAACAAGAAAATTAACGTAGTAAGTTTCTATTTTGATTGCTGTTGATGACCTGAGTTGCATCACAGTACACTTCCCCGTTACCTCACACTTCTTACTATTTAGCCACTGCAGTGGTTTCTGTATTGTCAGTATGTGGCTCCGTGTTACAGGTCTACGTAAGCCCCACGTGTGGGCGTACAGTCGCCTCAACCTGCAGAATACTGTCATGTCAAAGAGGAAGCTCACTTGGTTCGTCAACGAAGGACTCGTCGATGGCTGGTAGGTGGCGCTGTCTCGTGTCATTGTGTCACAACAACTGTGGCGTGTTATTACCACCTGTTGTTGCGTTGTTACATGTTACACATTTAGTGAGTTGTAACGTCTACCTTAGCGTAGTAATCTTCATCTAGCAACGTAGTATTCTATAAGTATAATATCTTTCAAATTGCAGACATTGGTGTGAATGTATTAGCCACAATTTGGTGGGCATTTGGGTGTACCATCAACATATATAGTCTTAAGAACATATTAATTAATGCATAAAAAATTATAAATAGACTTAGAAATAGGTGTGACTGACCCAATGTTTGATGTTGGTACTCGTGTTTCCTTACAGGGATGATCCTAGATTCCCAACAGTGCGGGGGGTCCTCCGTCGTGGGATGACAGTGGAGGGACTCAAGGAGTTTGTCATCTCCCAGGTGAGTAGTTTCTCCAGCACACTATGAAATTTTGTTTTCAAAATTTTGTAATTTGTGTAATCATATGGGTGAGTTGGAATAATGACTAGAAAATCCAAAGAGAGTCAGCCAGTTACTGCAAGGTCAGTGTTAAGTCAGACATTTACTGCCATCCATGTCTACCTCAGGCTGTCCTCAGTTGCTCCCTGTCTACCTCAGTTGCATCCTGTCTACCACAGTTGCATCCTGTCTACCTCAGTTGCATCCTGTCTACCTCAGTTGCACCCTGTCTACCTCAGTTGCACCCTGTCTACCTCAGTTGCACCCTGTCTACCTCAGTTGCACCCTGTCTACCTCATTTGCACCCTGTCTACCTCAGTTGCACCCTGTCTACCTCATTTGCACCCTGTCTACCTCAGTTGCACCCTGTCTACCTCAGTTGCACCCTGTCTACCTCGGTTGCATCCTGTCTACCTCAGTTGCACCCTGTCTACCTCGGTTGCACCCTGTCTACCTCATTTGCACCCCGTCTACCTCAGTTGCACCCCGTCTACTTCATTTGCACCCTGTCTACCTCAGTTGCACCCTGTCTACCTCAGTTGCACCCTGTCTACCTCAGTTGCACCCTGTCTACCTCAGTTGCACCCTGTCTACCTCAGTTGCACCCTGTCTACCTCAGTTGCACCCTGTCTACCTCAGTTGCACCCTGTCTACCTCAGTTGCACCCTGTCTACCTCATTTGCACCCTGTCTACCTCAGTTGCACCCTGTCTACTTCATTTGCACCCTGTCTACCTCAGTTGCACCATGTCTACCTCAGTTGCACCATGTCTACCTCATTTGCACCCTGTCTACCTCAGTTGCACCATGTCTACTTCATTTGCACCCTGTCTACCTCAGTTGCACCCTGTCTACCTCAGTTGCACCATGTCTACCTCATTTGCACCCTGTCTACCTCAGTTGCACCCTGTCTACCTCAGTTGCACCCTGTCTACCTCGGTTGCACACTGTCTACCTCGGTTGCACCCTGTCTACCTCGGTTGCACCCTGTCTACCTCAGTTGCAGGATAGCTCAGATGATAAAAAGTAATTTGACTAATAAATTCAAAGCTGATTATTCCATAATTTGGTTAGTTTTCATAGTTTGGTAAAACTCAACTGATATTGTGGTGAGTACTGGTGCTCCCCCACAGATTGTAACATGAGTACGTGAAATATCAGCTGCTCCCTTGCATGTTACAGGGATCATCTCGATCTGTCGTCATGATGGAGTGGGACAAGATCTGGGCTGTCAACAAGAAGGTAATGCCTTCATTCTTTTATACTGTATCTTGTGACATTTTAATTGATCAGATTAAAGCATTTGTAAGAATATGAGAAATAAAACTGAGTGTATTGTAAGTGTTATATTTGATTAATTTGGATGCAGTAGTGTAGAGATTAGCACGTTGAACCCATTTTTTATTCCCTTGCCAACTCTACAAAGATTGAGCCTGTTTCGGTCACTCTATAATTTATGAGTATGTTTATAGACAGAGATTGATATATGTCGATAAATAGTTATGGAATAAATACTTAGTAATAGCAGTGTGGCGTAGTTCCTAGAAAAGTTGAAGTTAACAGGTGTTTGAGTTAACAGTCTTGCCAGGGTCAACTACATATATTCAGCAGTGCTGAAGATGCAGCATTATGTTAGAACTTGCCGTCTGATTGTCTCACTAATGCTAAGGACTGGATACTAAACTGCCTGGTGGTATCTCCAATGTTTTCTACCAGGTGATTGACCCAATAGCACCACGTTTCACCGCACTGCTCAAGGACAAAGTCGTGCCGGTGAAGGTCGCAGGTGTGAAGGAAGAGGCAAAAGACGTTGCTAAACATCCAAAGGTCGGGACATTTTAATACAAATTTTCTATGGATAAGTTGAAGTAGAAATGAAGAAAGATACAACTGGTAGACTTATCGCTGTACAAGTTTGTGTTGTTTTCCCAGAGACTACACAGGACTGAGTTCATAGAATTGTTCTACTAATACCCGTCCTTGATTTTTGCTTTCCTGCATTAGTTAGCAATCCAGATGCAGACATATTCAGCCAACACCTGTCTCCTGGCTGTGCTTACTATTTAGTGATAGAGATCTGTTTCTGTGTCAAAATAATATAAACTAGCTTATGGACAAACAAACTAGGTACATTATTAACATTTCAGTGCTTTGAGCACAAACCCATTCTCACCATCATTAGTTTCTGTTGACCATGATTACAGCATGACCTGAAGCAGATGATAATTTAGTCACTCCAACACAGTTCCACAGTGACATCACATCACACAGGGAATGCCTGAGCACTCAATTTACCCACTGACAAAGGACCCAGTAAATAACTCTGAACATCCACCTTTGTGGTGTCAGAGATGTGTCAGTTGATCGGTCAGAAGCCAATGGCCCAGCCATGTCTAATGACACATAAAGAGGTAACTAGACGTCAACATCTGGGAGAGAGGTACTTACTATACCTTCAAGGTTGCTAATATAGAGATTAGTACTGTAGTTTCTGCCTGCAGCTTGTGTGTGTACTGAGTGGGTGTTGATCGTTTGTGTTGTGTTATGACGAGTACGTCTCCTGTCTGTAGAATGTGGACGTGGGGACGAAGAAGATTTGGTACAGCGGAAAGGTGTTCATAGATGGTGCTGATGCAGAGACATTGTCTCCAGGCGAGATGGTCACCTTCATCAACTGGGGGAACCTGGTGGTGAAAAGTATCAACAGGTGTGATCTTCGATACAATACGTTGTTATTTTTTACCCATGACGTACATTTCATATTTACTTACAAGCTGTATTGGAAAGATAAAGAAAGCACAGCTATTTAATTTTAATATTTTAAAGCAGTGGTAGAACGAATACGGAATATACATATTTAACATAATTGAAGTTGTACTTTATTATTTTAGGAGTTAGAAATATATCTTATTGTTAATCTTGTTAATTGAGTTGTTAATTGATTTCCGTTGTCACATGAAACTAAGCACGGACAGCTTGGTGTTAATAATGTTAGCAGATTTAAATTGTTGTGATGGTAATGCTACCAGAATATTATTGTACATATCTGGTTGAGGTTTAATGTTTCTTGATTGCAGAAACAACACCGGTGAAATCGAGTCGATTGATGCAGAACTCAATCTGCAAAATACGGTAGGTTTTTACAGATCCTTTTCATACGATGTTTACTATTTATGCTGGTACAAAGACTTGTGCACAAACCTTGTTGGTTGAGTCGAAGATGAGTTTTTGATTTTTGCTCACCAGGACTACAAGAAGACACAGAAGCTGACGTGGCTGGCAGAGACAACTAAAGCACCCCTGGTGCCAGCGCTGTGCATTTACTTTGACAACATCATCAGCAAACCGGTGTTGTCTAAAGATGACGACTTCAAGAACTTTGTCAACAAGGACACAAAGGTATGTTGATGTTTGTCTTGAATGTGGCCATTGGATGTTACTATTTAACTTTGTTGCAAATGTCCACTTGGCAGTGGTCAAGTGAGATAATGGTCACTTCGTTATCCACCCAGAGGTTGGACTTAAGCTGCTTGTGTCCACTTAGCAGTGGTCAGGTGTGGTAGTGGTCACTCAGATTATTGCACATAATTATTGAGCATATTGGATATTGCGCTTTATGAATATTAAATATTAATTAAACTGCCGTTGTCCACTTGAGACGGAGTACGTGATGCTGGGCGACCCAGAGCTGGCCGCCCTCAAGAAGGGAGACATCATCCAATTACAGAGGCGGGGATACTTCATCTGTGACTCTGCCTATGAACCCCCCAGGTAGGACACTCATTCCTGGCCCTTGAAATTCCAGATAGGACACCGATTCCTGGTTGCTGGTACTCCCAGATAGGACACTCATTCCTAGTTCCTGATGCTCCCATATAGGACAGTCATTCCTGTAATTTCAGCTAATTGGGATTGGGGGTCAACTATATAACTACTTTTGATCATTTACAGGTACATTAGGTAAAGTACAAGTTTAAGAACAATTCAGTTGTAATGATCAGCAACCGTATCATTCATGTGATAGTCATTAACGATTAACTAGGTATACTGTTAATTGTAGCTACTGAGGTGGGACGTCAGTGTTTCACACAGACAGGCGAGGCAGTCGGGGAGCAGTATCATTCAAAATACTCAAATTATGTTCTTGAAATGTACGTGCCATTTTACCAAGTACAATTGACCAATACGAGTACAAATACAAAATCCCAACAACACATACATGTACTAAAAATGGACGGCTGTACAAGTCAAGCATTTGATCCAAGCTTTACTGATAACACGATTCGTCTTAATTTGTAGTCGACACAGTAGTCGCGCCAATCCCTGCATCCTGTTCTATATTCCGGATGGACACACGAAGGAAATGCCCTCATCTGGCTCCAAACACAAAGATGTGGGCAGTGCCAAGGAAGTAAGTACCCTCACACGAAAAGGTGGTATTTCCTAGAATTGTCTGTCCCAGAACCCTCACTGCAAAATTTGTTGTAAAACGTATGTAATAATAAATGTTGACCTGTCCCACGAGCATACAGGTAAAATGTGATCTGTCCCCATCCATGCAGGGGAAAATGTTGATCTCTCCCCATGAGCACGGAGATAAAATGCTGATTTGTCCCCATGTGCATTTTTTTTGCACAGGGTTAAAATTGATTTTATAATAAAATGCTAATCTGTCCCCATGAGAACAGGGACTATTCTGATCTGTCCCCATGAGCACAGAGATAAAATGCCGATCTGTCCCCAAGAGCACAGAAATAAAATGCTGGTCTGTCCCCATGAGCACAGAGATAAAATGCCAGTCTGTCCCAAGAGCACAGAGATAAAATTATGATCTACCCCCAGTGCCTAGTGAGACAAGGCTGTGTGTTGTAGCGGGCCCAGTCAGCCAAGGGGAAGGCAGCAGAGAAATCTCCCCAGGATGAACAGCCCCCAGCCACTGTCGCGTCCAGCGGTAACGCGGCGGCTATTGACCAGCAGATCACTGACCAGGGCAACAAGATACGGCAACTGAAGGGGGAGAAGGCAGCCAAGGTACAGTCGGTTGTCTTCACCTCTCACTGAAGACAAACAGGGTGCAGTAGTGTAGTGGTTAGAGGAGTAGGGACATGTCAGTTTCAATTGAGAGAACCCAGGTTTGGATCCTGTGCTGCGGTTTCCAGTCTTGGGAGAGTTCAGACACTCTATGTTGCTCTAGTTCACTCAGATAAGATCAGATCAGCAATATTGCCATGTGTTTTCATTGCAGTTACAATCAAACATCGCTGTAATGTATGTATGAATGAGTACTTGGCTATACACAGTGGTGGATATGTGTGTACGGTCTTAATGGAGTAGTT
The DNA here is from genome assembly GCA_025642075.2 of Ridgeia piscesae. Taxonomy (NCBI): domain Eukaryota; kingdom Metazoa; phylum Annelida; class Polychaeta; order Sabellida; family Siboglinidae; genus Ridgeia; species Ridgeia piscesae. The sequence continues at coordinate 309,455 of JAODUO010000278.1, forward strand.
TGTTTGGATGAGCTCTTTGAGGGCCCTCGGGTTTGCAAAGAGAACACGGTTTGGCTGGTTCACTGTGACATATTACAGGGTCTGTCTGGTGCAGAAAACTACAAGACAACTTGACGTCACCACCTCAGCTTCTGTCTGCTGTTGACAGGTGACGTGAATGTACCAGGACATGTTGACAATTTGACATAGTAATCGTGTGTAGGAAGTACAATATAACCCTGGTGGATACTCCTGGTCACCAGAGGGCAGTACAGTGTAAAGTCACGTACAGCTGGTCAAGCTGGACAACTTAATGTAATTGTAAGGCGCAGTATGCACTGGGCCAGTGACCAGTCAACACAGCACGTAGTATCTGGACACAGTGGTCAGTAACCAGCAGCTGCCTGGGCTGTGGGTTTTGCCAGGTCCGCCAACTGGTATGAGGGTGAGTTACTGAATGACTGTGCTGCCCTCTGGGGGCTTACAATGACTTGCTTACAATCTGACTAACACGTCAGTGTGTATAGTTCATATATGTCTATAAGTAGTTGACTGTGTCTGTTTGTAGGACGTGATTCAACAGCAAGTGAAGGTGTTACTCTCTCTCAAGGAGCAGTACCAGACGGTCACTGGCCAGGCATGGAAGCCATCTGATGCTAAACCCAGCACACAGGCCAAGCCAGCCAAGAGTGCAGCTGACACCAGCAGCGCCCCTAGTGGCAGTGATAGTAAGCAGGTAGACGAGCTGTCGGGCAAGATCGAGGCTCAGGGGAACAGAGTGAGGCAGATGAAAGGATCTGGGGCGTCAAAGGTACGGAGTCTAATCTCTCACATGGCCCAGTGTTTTCTTTACGTACAACTAATATTTCCATGTAACTGTAGTAAGCCTGGAAGTGAGGAGTAATGTTTGTAGGTGAATCTTTTTTGTAACAGTTGTTTTTCCAAGGCAATTCTAGTATTTCGTTAACAATACTCTGTACTTTTTAATTTCATATTTATAAATGTTCATCATGACAACATGAAATGAAAACACTTAAACAAACGGTATTGAAAAGTCTGTGGTGGACCTAAACCCTGTTTTTATCAATTAAACACCCTTTCCAGGATGAAGTGACAGCGCAAGTGAAGGTCCTGCTAGACTTAAAGGCACAGTACCAAAAGGCAGCTGGGAAAGCCTGGCAGCCTGGCGCCAAGGCAGACACAAAGGCAGCAAAAAGTGGAGTCGAGACAAGTAGCGCCCCTAGTGGCAGTGATAGTAAGCAGATAGACCAGCTGTCGGGCAAGATCGAGGCTCAGGGGAACAAAGTCAGGCAGTTGAAAGGATCTGGTGCGTCAAAGGTATGGACTCTAATCTCTCACAGGGCCCAGTGTTTTCTTTACATACAACAAATATTTCCACTTTACTGGAAGTGAGGAGTGATGTTTATAGGTAAATGTTTTTCTGTAACAATTTTTTTCTCGAGGCTATTATAATGTTATTATTAGTGTTTTTTCTATATGTTTTAGTTACATATTTAAGAAATGTTCATCATGACAAGATAAGCAAAAAAAACAATTTAAAATATTTGTTATTGAAACAACTGGAGCTAAACCTTGATTTTTGGTTTCTGATTTTTTTATTCATGTTCATACTTAAACATTTATTCATAAATAAACACCGTTTCCAGGATGAAGTGACAGCGCAGGTGAAGGTCCTGCTAGACTTAAAAGCACAGTACCAAAAAGCTGCTGGAAAAGCCTGGCAGCCTGGCGCCAAGGCAGACACAAAGGCAGCAAAAAGTGGAGTCGAGACAAGTAGCGCCCCTGGTGGCAGTGATAGTAAGCAGGTAGACGAGCTACTGGGCAAGATCGAGGCTCAGGGGAACAAAGTGAGGCAGTTGAAAGGATCTGGTGCGTCAAAGGTATGGACTCTAATCTCTCACAGGGCCCAGTGTTTTCTTTACGTACAACAAATATTTCCACTTTAATGGAAGTGAGGAGTGATGTTTATAGGTAAATGTTTCTCTGTAACTATTTTTTTCTCGAGGCAATTGTAATGTTATTATTACCCTGGTGGTAGTGTTTTTTCTGTATGTTTTAGTTACATATTTAAGAAACATTCATCATAAACAAGATAAGCAAACAAACAATTTAAAATATTTGTTATTGAAAATACTGGACGTAAACCTTGATGTTTGGTTTATGAATTTTTTATTCATGTTCATACTTAAACATTTATTCATAAATAAACACCCTTTCCAGGATGAAGTGACAGCGCATGTGAAGGTCCTGCTAGACTTAAAAGCACAGTACCAAAAGGCAGCTGGGAAAGCCTGGCAGCCTGGCGCCAAGGCCGAAGTGAAGGCTGTTCCGACAGCCACTGCTAGTGCCCCTAGTGTCAGCGGTAGTAACCAGAAAGAGGAGTTACTGGCAAAGATTGAGGCACAGGGTACTAAAGTGAGACAACTCAAAGACTCTGGTGCATCGAAGGTGAGTGGGATTGTTTTGTTTACTAAGATTTTCACTACTAAACAAACTTTTATGCTATTTCCCATATAATTCCAGCATTTCTCGTGACCTTCTTTAACAGACTTAATTCCTGATTGTGTCACATGATCTACATCATGTGACGCTAGCAGACGATTCTGACTGGTCTCTTATTTAATTTTTAGGTATCTTTATATGCAATTATTTTAGTATTTTTTAGAAAACTTAGATAATGTATATCAATGTCTTAGTATGTTAGTATTAATGACAAAAATACACTCTAGGAGGAAATGGACACAGATGAAGAGATTAACCCATTGTCTCCTGTTGTCCCTCTGTTGTCAGCCCTGTGGTGTTCTGTCTCTAGGAAGGAATGGACTCAGAGGTGAAGAGATTAACCCATTGTCTCCTGTACTCCCTCTGTTGTCAGCCTGTGGTGTTCTGTCTCTAGGAGGAAGTGGACTCGGAGGTGAAGAGATTAACCCATTGTCTCCTGTACTCCCTCTGTTGTCAGCCTGTGGTGTTCTGTCTCTAGGAGGAAGTGGACTCGGAGGTGAAGCAACTATTGGCACTCAAGGCGAGCTACAAGGAGTTGACAGGAGAGGATCTGGCCGCAGGAGGCAAAGGCAAGAAAGGCAAGAAGCAGGAATCGGGCAGTGGAGGCAAACCCAAGACTGAGAAGGCAAAGCCCCAGCAGGGTCAGAAGAAGGCACCGGAGCAACGACCAGAAGCAGTCGGAGCAACTGGAGAACGAAAGAAGGTCACCAGGTACAGTGACATATATGGCCTAGATTAACGTAGATGAACACAAGCTATGACCAGTTGCTTTGATGTCAGAGTTCAAGTTATAAAAGTTAAACGTTCCATAGAATTGTAGAAGTGTAAATAAATCACATATGAAGTTGAAGAAGAAGATCACAGTTAAGAGTATTTTTATTCAAATAATTCCATTTTCATTTATTTAAAGGAACGTTATTTGATAATAAGTGAAATTATTTCATAATGGGTTAAATATATGAATGAGGACAGGGTGTTGAGTGACACCTTCTGTGTGCATCAAGAGCAATTGGAATAACAGTGATGTAGCTGAGTGTTGACTTGTTGAATAACAGTGATGTAGCTGAGTGTTGACTTGTTGAATAACAGTGATGTAGCTGAGTGTTGACTTGTTGAATAACAGTGATGTAGCTGAGTGTTGACTTATTGAATAACAGTGATGTAGCTGAGTGTTGACTTGTTGAATAACAGTGATGTAGCTGAGTGTTGACTTGTTGAATAACAGTGATGTAGCTGAGTGTTGACTTGTTGAATAACAGTGATGTAGCTGAGTGTTGACTTATTGAATAACAGTGATGTAGCTGAGTGTTGACTTGTTGAATAACAGTGATGTAGCTGAGTGTTGACTTGTTGAATAACAGTGATGTAGCTGAGTGTTGACTTGTTGAATAACAGTGATGTAGCTGAGTGTTGACTTGTTGAATAACAGTGATGTAGCTGAGTGTTGACTTATTGAATAACAGTGATGTAGCTGAGTGTTGACTTATTGAATAACAGTGATGTAGCTGAGTGTTGACTTGTTGAATAACAGTGATGTAGCTGAGTGTTGACTTGTTGAATAACAGTGATGTAGCTGAGTGTTGACTTGTTGAATAACAGTGATGTAGCTGAGTGTTGACTTGTTGAATAACAGTGATGTAGCTGAGTGTTGACTTGTTGAATAACAGTGATGTAGCTGAGTGTTGACTTGTTGAATAACAGTGATGTAGCTGAGTGTTGACTTGTTGAATAACAGTGATGTAGCTGAGTGTTGACTTGTTGAATAACAGTGATGTAGCTGAGTGTTGACTTGTTGAATAACAGTGATGTAGCTGAGTGTTGACTTATTGAATAACAGTGATGTAGCTGAGTGTTGACTTATTGAATAACAGTGATGTAGCTGAGTGTTGACTTATTGAATAACAGTGATGTAGCTGAGTGTTGACTTGTTGAATAACAGTGATGTAGCTGAGTGTTGACTTGTTGAATAACAGTGATGTAGCTGAGTGTTGACTTATTGAATAACAGTGATGTAGCTGAGTGTTGACTTGTTGAATAACAGTGATGTAGCTGAGTGTTGACTTGTTGAATAACAGTGATGTAGCTGAGTGTTGACTTATTGAATAACAGTGATGTAGCTGAGTGTTGACTTGTTGAATAACAGTGATGTAGCTGAGTGTTGACTTGTTGAATAACAGTGATGTAGCTGAGTGTTGACTTGTTGAATAACAGTGATGTAGCTGAGTGTTGACTTGTTGAATAACAGTGATGTAGCTGAGTGTTGACTTGTTGAATAACAGTGATGTAGCTGAGTGTTGACTTATTGAATAACAGTGATGTAGCTGAGTGTTGACTTGTTGAATAACAGTGATGTAGCTGAGTGTTGACTTGTTGAATAACAGTGATGTAGCTGAGTGTTGACTTGTTGAATAACAGTGATGTAGCTGAGTGTTGACTTATTGAATAACAGTGATGTAGCTGAGTGTTGACTTGTTGAATAACAGTGATGTAGCTGAGTGTTGACTTGTTGAATAACAGTGATGTAGCTGAGTGTTGACTTGTTGAATAACAGTGATGTAGCTGAGTGTTGACTTGTTGAATAACAGTGATGTAGCTGAGTGTTGACTTATTGAATAACAGTGATGTAGCTGAGTGTTGACTTGTTGAATAACAGTGATGTAGCTGAGTGTTGACTTGTTGAATAACAGTGATGTAGCTGAGTGTTGACTTATTGAATAACAGTGATGTAGCTGAGTGTTGACTTATTGAATAACAGTGATGTAGCTGAGTGTTTACTTGTTGAATAACAGTGATGTAGCTGCGTGTTAAACTGTTTACTTGTTGAATAACACTGATGTAACTGAGTGTTTACTTGTTGAATAACAGTGATGTAGCTGAGTGTTTACTTGTTGAATAACAGTGATGTAGCTGAGTGTTTACTTGTTGAATAACAGTGATGTAGCTGAGTGTTTACTTGTTGAATAACAGTGGTGTAGCTGAGTGTTTACTTGTTCAACAGACTGGGACTGGAGAGTCGGAAAGAAGAGAATTTGTCTGATTGGTATTCTCAGGTAAGTTCAAATTGTTTTCTTCAAAGCTGAGGAAATCAAAATCTTTATTTTACTTAGGAAACTGCTTCAAATTTCTCATGAATGAGGTGTAGCTGAGCACATAACGTGTCGAGAAGAAACATGGTTGTACAGTTTAGTTAATAAATCATGCTGAGTGTTATTTTATTCTCCACGTGTCTTATTATCACATGCAGATGAAATGTTCACCTTTGGAGTTTACACTGCACTGGCAAGATGACCTCATTAATATTACTGACGTTCTGATAGAATGGCATTGCATGTATGTCGTTGGTTGTAACTCCTTGCCTCGGTTGATTGCTGTCCTTGCGGATGTCATTCAGCCAAACCTCACTGTGGAAACACTACAGGTGAAATTGATACTTGGTATTGATAATAAGAAATGTTGTGAATACTCTTCACTTCCTAATAACTGTGTATCTGACACGTGTTGTTCAAGTGATTATGACGGCTGATATGACTAAATATATTATTGTTTCGGTCAGATGATCATGAAGGCTGAGATGCTTAAATATGATGCTGTTCAGGTGATCATGAAATCAAAGATGACTAACTATGTTGTTGTTGTTCAGGTGATCAGAAAGCAAGATGACTAACTATGTTGTTGTTCAGGTGATCACAAAAGCAAAGATGACTAACTACGTTGTTGTTGTTGTTGTTCAGGTGATCAAGAAAGCAAAGATGACTAACTATGTTGTTGTTGTTCAGGTGATCATGAAGGCAAAGATGACTAACTATGTTGTTGTTGTTCAGGTGATCATGAAGGCAAAGATGACTAACTATGTTGTTGTTGTTCAGGTGATCAAGCAAAGATGACTAACTATGTTGTTGTTGTTCAGGTGATCAGCAAAGATGACTAACTATGTTGTTGTTGTTCAGGTGATCACAAAAGCAAAGATGACTAACTATGTTGTTGTTGTTCAGGTGATCACGAAGGCAAAGATGACTAACTATGTTGTTGTTGTTCATGTGATCACAAAAACAAAGATGACTAACTATGTTGTTGTTCAGGTGATCACGAAGGCTGAGATGATAGAGTACTATGACATCAGCGGGTGCTATGTGCTGCGTCAGTGGTCGTTTGGGATCTGGGAGCGGATCTCGCGGTGGTTTGATGACAAGATCAAGGAGATGGGCTTCCAGAACTGTTACTTCCCCATGTTTGTGTCAGCCGCAGCCCTGGAGAAGGAGAAGGAACACATCCAGGACTTTGCTCCAGAGGTACGTCTTCCCACCTGTCTGTCTTCCTTGCAATTCCAGCGTTCACACAGGGGGTGGACACCAACGAATAGCACCAAATTCCATTAGTTAAACATCAGTGCCTTGACAACTCAGGTTTATGTAAAATGACATGTACCCACCCCAAATCTTGCGTGTTCCTTGATATGTCCCCCCTAAATCTTGCATGTTCCTTGACATGTCCCCCCTAAATCTTCCATGTTCCTTGACATGTCCCCCCCTAAATCTTCCATGTTCCTTGACATGTCCCCCCTAAATCTTCCATGTTCCTTGACATGTCCCCCCTAAATCTTCCATGTTCCTTGACATGTCCCCCCTAAATCTTCCATGTTCCTTGACATGTCCCCCCTAAATCTTCCATGTTCCTTGGACATGTCCCCCCTAAATCTTCCATGTTCCTTGACATGTCGCCCCTTAATCTTCCATGTTCCTTGCACTGTGATGCCTTTTTCTTTGTGTGTCAGATAAAGTTGAGTGATGTTTATTTGTGCTCTATGTGGATGCTTCCGAGAGGACTGGATACTGCACTATATAAGAATTTAACTTTTATGAGCACAAGTTCTTCTGGATTTAGATGCTTGAAAGGTTTAATGATATTATTATATTAAGAAGCACTTAACATTGGTAGCTCAAGATGTCTTATTGGTGGAGACGTGTTGTGGACTTGTGCCGAGGCAGGTGAGATTAATGTTTCACCTGTATGCAGGTTGCGTGGGTGACGAGGTCTGGGCAGTCAGAGCTGGCCGAGCCCATCGCTGTGCGACCCACCAGTGAGACTGTCATGTACCCGTCCTATGCCAAGTGGGTGCAGTCTCACAGAGACCTGCCCATCAAACTCAACCAGTGGTGCAACGTTGTGGTGGGTCTCACTTCATTTGCTTCAGTGTGTGTGTGCGTGTGTGTGTGCCTGCATGCGTGCGTCCAGATGTGTGTATACACAGATGTGTGTACACACATCTGTGTGTACACACATCTGTGTATACACACATATGTGTATACACACAGATGTGTATACACACAGATGTGTATACACACATATGTGTATACACACAGATGTGTGTGAAACCGTGTTTGTGTCTTGTGATATCTTACATTTTTATGAAGTTGGAAAAGATTTTTAATTTGACTTCATCAAAATGACAGATATCTTACATTGATTGTGGCCTAACAACTACAAATATGAAGCTTTTGGACATTCTATTGTATTGATATTTAAATTATGACCTGAAATTTTATTTAAATTATGTATTATTTGCAGAGAAATTATTTGCAAGAAAACGAATGGGCAGTTGTTTGCACTACGGCAGACTTGTGTCTCCCTAACATAGTTGTGAAAGTACAATTTGACGTGTTGATGGCGGTCACCTACATGGTGACAGAGTTGTGTCCTGCTGTGGTCAGTGTGTTGTTTGTCTTGCAGCGATGGGAGTTCAAACATCCCCAGCCCTTCCTGAGAACCCGGGAGTTCCTGTGGCAAGAGGGACACTCGGCCCACGCCAACGCTGACGACGCAGTCAAGGAGGTTTGTGGGGGTTTGTCTTATCACCCTCATCGACATATTTGGGGAGCTTGTCTTACTGCCTTCAAAAGAGTATATGGGGTGCTTATCTTGTTAACTCAAGGAGTTATGTGGGGCTTATCAACCACGAGAGAGGTGTTTGTTGGGGGGTGTTATCACCCTCAAGGAATTGTTTGGAGACTTATAATATTGCCATTATGAGCATATATGGAGGCTTACGTTATCACCCCCATATCTGTTTGTTGGGGCTCATCTTAAGCCAAGGAATTTATACACTCAAGGGTGTATGGCGGGGCTTATCTACAGCCTCACATAAGTACATGGAGGGGTTTACACCATCAAGGATGTGTGATCTTGTGTTATCATCCTTATTTCTCACGGTAGGTTATTTCTAATTGCAATGCCTACCCAGGTGTATGAGATCCTGGACCACTACCGTGATGTCTACGAGTACCTGCTCGCAGTGCCGGTGGTGCAGGGGCGCAAGACAGAGAAGGAGAAGTTTGCCGGGGGCGACTTCACCACCACCGTTGAGGCCTTTGTGTCAGCCAGTGGACGCGGCATCCAGGTGTGTTCAAAGGGCTCAAACTATTTCATTTTTTTAAATTTTGTGATGTCGAGATGAGGTCATTTGTAGTCATTATATACTGAAGGATTGGTGCGCAACACTGATGAAAGCCACTGTAAATTTATGTAATTATTTTTTTAATTCGATTCAATGTAAAGAATGGTCAGTAATCATTCAACATGAATTATAAACACACAAATATGTCAGTTGTGGAGGTGTACTGCATGAAACATATGATGCCTTACAAATCAAGAGTTGAATCAAATCAAATAGTCAATCATTCAGCCACACAATCAAGATATGAACCAAAATATCCAGCCAACCAACCAATGACATCTCCAGTGAACCACCAATTTGTCATAGCAACCACACAGTCCACCAACCAACCATTCAAAGAAACCAATCTACCAACCAACAACAAATTCACATGACAACCAACCTGCCATCAAACTAATCAACTCGCAGTCAACCAAAAAATAACCAATCATTAACACACCAGTCAGTTACTCTACCAACCAAATATCCAACCACTGAACTACCCACTCACCTCACCAGCCAATCAGGACTTCCATCAGCCAGCTAAACATCCCAGACATGTGACACCATTGCAGCACAAGTGATGTGATGCCACCTGGTGGACAAATGGTATGCTTGTGCTGCCATCTGGTGGATAACAAATGTATAAATAATAACCACATGCCAGGAATATGACAGTGCTCTGCTGTGTGTAGTGATGACTCTGTGTGGGTTCCAGGCTGCCACGTCTCATCACTTGGGCCAGAATTTCTCGAAGATGTTTGACATCTCGTTCGAGGACCCTGAGACGAAGGAGAAGCAGTTTGCCTTCCAGAATTCGTGGGGACTGACAACTCGCTCCATCGGCATTGTGGTCATGGTACATGGCGACAACAAAGGACTTGTGCTGCCACCTCGAATAGCGTGTATCCAGGTACGTCACATGATAGATGAGGCAGTGTTTGTACCATTGGACGAGAGCGGTCCTCAAAGATGTGGTTTTGTGTGGCAATAACGACATGGAATATGTAGCTGGGAATTTCCTGCAGTGCTGACCTCTATATGTTCGTTGCTGCAGAATGTACAGTATAAATATTGTGTGTATACAAACGCTGTATGTTTGGGAAACCCTAAACATCCACAAAAAGTAACTGTTTCTATACTGTGCGTTTGTGGACACTTGTAGAATTGCCTGGCAGTCGCAACTCACTTTTTCTTGCAGGTCGTCGTTGTGCCAGTAGGTGTCACCACCAGTCTGTCGGAGGCAGACGAGAAGGCGTTGATGGCGGCATGTGACTCCCTCTGTGGGCAGTTGAAGGCGGCGGGAATGAGGGTGAAAGGGGATCTGAGGGACAACTACTCACCGGGATGGAAGTTCAACCACTGGGAGCTGAAGGTGGGTGGGGTGTGGAGAGGGTGAAGATGGGGGTGAATGGTGGGTGAGGGTGAAGGGAGGGTGAGAATGAAAGGGATGAGGGACTGAGGGTGAATGGTGGGGGTGGGATGAAGGGAAAGGCGAAGGAAGGGAGTGGAGACGTCTGGGTTGTTTTCCTTAACAAATAATCCAAAACTATTAATATACCAAATATAAGGTGGACATTGTTTGTTTTACTTAACCAAATTAAAACAAATTAAATGTAATGTAAGTGTGCTGCATAATTAGCATTAAGTAGCAAACTACAGGAGATATTTCACCAATATAAGTGTCATTTTAGAGCGAATAATCTGTGGATTCCAAAAGGCACAACTTTGTTGTGTCACGTGTCACTGATGTCATATGACACTTGTGTTATAATGTTTGTGATTTTGTCACTGGTGTCACTGTATCATTGAGTCACGTGTCGCTGCATCATGTGTCACTGATGTCATTGTGTTTTGTGTCACTGCTGTCAGTTGTGTCAGTGTCGCTGATGTCGTGTGTCGCTGTGTCACCAGGGCGTGCCCCTGCGGGTGGAGCTGGGACCGAGGGAGGTGAAGCAGGGACAGCTGGTGCTGGTGCGGAGGGACACGGGGGACAAGACAACTGTCAAGATGGCCGGGGCCTGTCAAAGCATCACCGACATGCTCGACACCATCCAGACCAGCATGTTTGACAAGTACGTGACAGTGTGACTAGGTCCAGACGGGCCACTTAGATGGTAGGACAGACACTAGACGCAGACCGTGTCAATAGGTTTGAAGATGTCCTGAACAGGTCTAAAAGTAAAAACATTAATATTGGTGCGTGTGTGTGTATCTATAACTTCTTGATAGGGCAGAGCTTTATAGTCGAACGTGTCGTTTTTACCATCTTATCACGGTATGGTATTATTATATTATATCCACATTCAAGTTTTATTTTAATTAATAACTTACCTGTGAACAGATTTGGTGGTGTTTTAAATTAGATTTATTATTATTTGTTGCACCTTAAATAGTTTTTGTTTCTACGGTACTCATGGATTTGTTGCACCAGTCATGTGATAAACACTGTTGACTGTTGACAGGGCCAAGAAAGACCTGGATGAAAGCATCGTCATGGAAACATCGTTTGAGGGCTTCTGTCATTCCCTTGATGCGAAGAAACTGCTCCTGTCCCCGTTCTGTGGCAACTCTCCGTGTGAGGACGAGATCAAGAAGCAGAGTGCCAGGTACAACTTGACACCACCACACCTGTCGTCTCACTCTTGTCCCAGAGCTAATGTTGGATCATACTTTGCTACGGCAAACGTTTAGCTACTATTCTTGTCATACCAATACTTTTGGGGTCTCGTGGCCTTTAAAGCAGGAGTCCTTCTCTAATTTGTTCCGTCTTTCAGCCCATGTCTTCCACCCCAGTTCGTGTTCCTATTGTCCTATTTCTCACAACCCAAGGGTGGGAGGTGACAGGCAAGGTTTGGCAGATATCCTTCACAGTAATTATACCGAAGTGTCTTCCATGGTTGTGATTATGATGGTGGGAAATATGCAGATACCTGCAACCCGGAGGGGAGCGGTGGTTGCACGGTAGAGCGCCGGACCGTCAATCGAGGGGACGGTGGTTCAATCCCACCTACCGCCGTTTCGAAACTTAGGCAATTTCTTCATCCCACATTTGCCTGTGTCTTTCGGAAGAGACACTAAAAGCCGGTGGTCGCTTCTGTCTGGTGTCTATGCCAGGGGAAGTAAAAGATCCCACACAGGGAGTAAATGTGTAACCTGTAGTGGACTCATAAATTCTAGAGAAGAATAACTCCTGCTTTAGGTTTGGGCTGTTTGGAGGTAATCACCTGAGATCTGAGACCCAATAATTACCAGTCAGCTGATTGTGCAGTCGAGTATTTTCTACTAATTACTTGTTTGTCCTACACTACACTTGGTATCAGCTACGATTGGCAGAAACCCAAATCTGCCCACTTCGAATTGGAACAAGGTGATTGGATAATTGGTTTAGATGTTAGACGACCGTTTTGTTTCCCATCAGGTGTCCATGCTCTTCCTGCGAGCAGAGAACTGGACAGTCCAGTTCCGTCTTTTCTCATCCACATTTTCTCTTTTAAATATGTCTATATGATGTTGCAGCATTCTCTTTAAACATGAATTCAGGTCATTGATTACTTAAAAGGAATGTACAAATGCCGTAATGACCAATAAATGTGTGACTAGCGGGTGGTTTTGTTTCAATAAAATGCCTAAATTACCTTCATGTTATAATTATTATAGCTTTATGCCAACCACAATTTTTTGGTAAAAAACAATGTGATCAGTCAATAACATTTCAGTGAAAAAACCTTCACAGTTGAATAGTACTGTTAACCCGTCTTTAACCACAGTGAAGCAGTTGATAAAATACCTATGCAAGAATGGTAACATATTATTTCAGCATATTAATCACACACAAGCTGGGCCACAAAGGGTGGTTATCCATGCTGTTGTGCACAAAAAATTTCTAGTACTTTGTATTTGTATATAGATTATCAGTATCAAGCCATTGACTATTGTCACAGGCTTGATATTGACAAGACGTCAGTGTCCAGTTGTTATGGTCAGCGTGTGTTGCAGGGATGCGGTGGTGGAGGAGGGAGCCCCTGCCATGGGAGCGAAGGCCCTGTGTATCCCCTTCCAACAGCCGCAGCCAATCAAAGCCAGTGACAGATGCATCTGTCCGGGCTGCACCGAGAAACCTCAGTTCTACACACTGTTTGGTCGCAGCTACTGAGTGGACGTGCTGCCACCTGTCAGCGTCTACCCGTAGGTTGACTAAGAAGTTGGTGGAAGATATTGCATTTAAGTATCTTGAGTTAGGAATAGTAATGTGTGATCGTTGTGGACAGCTGATCCAATGTTTGCCGAAGCTTAATCTGTGATTATAATCACAGATGTCAACCATGATGACTTAATTAAAGTGGATTTGCAATCGTTTTGTAGATGTTGGTTTATGGAAACAATATTTGCAGCTAGAGTTGCTCTGTTGTTCACGTGTGTAATAAAATGTGCCAACTGAACATGGCTACTCGTGTCCAGTTGTTTTTGAATAATGATTTCACAAAGTAGGATCTTCGCAGTCTTTACACTACGACAGATGTCAAGTTGATGATGGACTAAACTTTACCAGAATTAGACTAAAACAATAAGGATTCTCATCCAATCAGTCGACACAGTAACAAACAAAGAAGCTGTTCACTCATATGATATGCTACAACTTTATTTTACAGGCCTCGCTATATATTATTCAGAATATGCACATTAAATTGATGCAGTGGCGAGATAATTAATAGGAGGCGTTCACTGCCATCGCTCGATGTACGTATGGAAGTTCACTGCTTTCTATATTACCTCTGGGTGAATCCAGGTTATCACACAGAAACACACAAGGAATGAATGATATGCAAACATTTCACACAGGCATAAACGACACCACTGCACGAGTGTCTGCAAGAATTCAAACACACATTTATTTTCTTACTACCTCGCACATAAGCCAATACACTAAAACATACAATCTGAATGTTTGCATCAACAGCTTAACAATCACACATGCAAACATCATCAACACAGTTAAACACACACACTTGACATAACCAATCATTACTACAGATAGATGGCAGCACCTATGGAGCGTAGGCTAAAGCGAGGTGAAATGTGTCGATCTAACAATATTACAGAGGAAACGTCCCATGTGCCACCATAACAGTCACTCAGTGCAGCTCAATACACACGCATGTGTGCAAAATATCCAATGCCCTGAGAGAATTAGTCTTTCGACTATAAATCGTACGAGAAAGACATGAAACACACGTCTACATACAAGCACTAAACGCACTCAACACTCGGCAGTATTTCTATTAACTTCTCCCGAATCAAGTCCCATTTTACACAGTAGCGAATAAACAATGCGACATACCAGCATTCTAAATCAGATGTCGTGATGCCACTAATGTCGACTTCTATCACGTATGTACATTGTACACAGAGAACACTTGCTTACATATGATTACAAGTAACAATATCAGAATGCCAGTTTTGCTAATGCATAACAAACATCAATGTGTCCGTATCTATCCAAACATGCAGTCGACACAGATCCTATTGTCTTGGGATGTAAACATCATCGCACTACATCAACAAAGCAATCTAGATTAAATGCAATAAATACACGTGGAATAACTCTACAAAATTACTTGCATTCCTGGCAAATAGAAAACAAATGTGTGTAAAAACTAGCAACCTACAAAATGGCTATGATAAAAACTATGTGTAAACAGTTTGCTACCTCTACTTGTAAACATGCTGCGTTGTAAACTGGGGCTGCTCTCTACGTGAAACTGGACAGTTGCTATATCAAGAACCTGGCCAATATAGACAGCAAAACCAGGTGAATTATAAATGTACACACATTCATTCATACCTAATCCAGCGACAAGTGAACTAAAAATAATCGCACGGAGAACAGTGCTGCCACCTGGTGTCACTTGTCTAACTGCTTCGCCACACATGTACCTCTCTAACATGACTCTGGTACTTTTGTCACCAATTTGATGGATATTGGCCATTAGTTTTATATAAAATCTTGACATGTGAATTCTGGCAGAAGTCTCTGGCAAGATAGGACCCACGAATTATGTAATGACATCAGCGAGAAAATGGTTCTAAAGTCAATTTTCTTCAGATTAAAAATTACCCAGGTGTGCCACAGAATAGTGAATGTACAAATCTACCATATGTCTAAAGCACTATTCTTGATGTTTACTCAACATGTGAATAATTACACTACTTACTAAATCCTGTTTTGTGTTATCTTCAAAACATAACATGTTTGATCTAAACGTGACATAGCAGTATAGGAGTTATATTTATAGAACAGTTCCTGGTCTAACGCTACATGTCCAAACTCATTTCAACCCGATATAATGCCAGTGGTCAGTGGTCACTCCACATGTTGCTTTGTCACCTATTTATAACGAAAGGGTGACAATGAATTTCAGCTATACATGGAGTCCACCGACAACCACTCGTACTAATAATAACCCTTGTAAAAAAAGCATAAATCTGTGACGTATGTCTGCACTGCCATAACAATCATAGATCAACAATGAAATTGTAAACAAATGCAATGTCTAAAAATAGCTGCACATTTATCCGTGGGAAAATTCATCAGCTCCCATTTTGTTGTATGTTAGCTCCCGTCCCCCCCATTTGAGAAAACGTCACTAAATTTATTTGACTCTTGCGAGAGTGAAAGTGATCAAAACAGGAAACATTCACAGGAGTTTGAGGGTCATCTATAAGCTACACACACAAGAGGAAACAGACTGTTTGTGCTGTGAACACACAAGAGAGGTTCTAGGTGACTACGTACCACACACAATGTAGGCACATCACATGCAGGGAGACACCAACTTTAAACTGTAACTTTTTTCACATTCAGAGTTATGTGATCGTAGTTCATTTATGTACTTATCTACACAACTGTCATTAATTACATTAGATATTTACTGATTTATATTTATTTGGTCTTAAAACTATTTTACGACAAATACTAAAGTGCCCTAGATTTTTGCATGTGACATTATCAAGAAATGTATGCTCCCAATGCCAAGGGGCCATACTTGTTGACGGTGTTGATTGCGCATACAGAGGACGGGGATTGTTATTTCAATGGTATTCATGATTTTCACTATACGTAATGTGTAGATGACCCGACTTGCTATGTGAATATGCGAATGACAATTCAACACACTGGATCATTGCATCAGATGTGAAATGACTTCACGGACTTAGATTTTTGGACGCTGGCGCCAGAATGCTGCCACTGTTCATGAGGTGTACGTCGAGGGACAGTGTCGACTCACTGCCACCGGCCGACGATGACAGTCTGGGTGTGTCACGCCACTGCACCTGGGGGTTCTTAAGCACTCTCTTCAGCTTGATGTCGTAGACGCGACGACACAGAAAGACAGTCTCCGGGTCAGCGTCCAGCAGCGGCATCGACGCAGTGTCACTGCTCGGCGCTTCTGTCAACTTTGGCACGTGACGCGTCAGCGACACCTGGCCTTGCTCCGAGCAACACTGCTCCGCTCGGTATCTGCAACAGCCAATGATTGACCTCAATTGGTGGATAGGTCATGTGACAGGATTACAGATGAATTCGTTACAGGATCATATTACAGGTAAGACAGCTGAACAACGACTTGAAGTTGAAGTCAAGTAAATAAACTACTGGGTAATACTGCCACGACAATTTAAGTGAGTGTGGAGTGGCTATAAATGTTTACCTGGCAATAGACACTGGTGGAATTCCAGTCAGAAAATAATAAGAATGAACAGCTTTTGTGCTATAACTGCAATGTGGCTGAACCCTTCAACAGAAGCTGCAATGGCGTTTGCAAACCACGCAGGGAAAGTGTACCATTTACCACCATATTGTTGCATGTGTATCAGTGGCTCCCCCTACCTGCAGTACTGGTTAAAGGTGAGCACGTGGCACTTGTCGTCTATGCAAGCAACGGGAATGGCGTCTCGGTGTTTTGACGCAAATATCTCAGACTCGACAAACTGCGGAAGCCGTTCCGTTTCAGTGTGCTCAGGGCGGTAGTACCACAATACACTCATCATCATCTCTGTAACACAAGAAATGTTCCTAGGACGTTTCGTAGTGAGAAATATGCTCACTGAGTACACAGTAAATATTGCACGATGGATCAACCTGTATTGAACACAACTGCAAATTCTTTAGCTGCTCTAGAATGAGAGACTACTGTTTGAAGTAAGGACATTTCTGTAATTTAAAAACAAACACAATTATTTAATACATATATATTTAGTCCGCCACCGTAATTACATGTACATAATTACATGTACATAATTACATGTACATAGCATGATAAAACCAGTGCACAATTGTGAACACGACTCACCATTGTCAGGACTCTGCCAGAACGACGCGACTTTGCCGATGAACGGAATGTCCTTCTTTCGCGGCCCAGACTTGACAAGGACGCAGTCACGCACTTTGATGACATCACCATCATCGTGACGGATGCTTGGGTAGCAGTCATGCGTGACGGGAGGCTGGTCCACCTACAACCAGTGTACGGGAACAGTGACCTTGGTGACAATATCTTTACTGAATCCTCCTGCATCACTTCAGTAAACTGACAAGATAGTGAGTTATTAGAGGAAAGCGAGTGAAAAGCTTTGTCATTTGATTAGATTTTACAAGAATGTTACCTATCATACTAATAAAATGTCTAGCTTTTAAAATACATCTAATAAATAGCAAATTATATACAAACTATATACAATGTATCATAATAAATTAGTTTAAAATACACACAATAGATATATAAACATTAAATAATAGATGTTTCCCCCTGAAACAAGTAGTTATTCAGCTTAAAAATACATAATTACTGATATGTTAATAATAATTTAAACGAAATCTGATGCCTAGCACAAACATTTAATATATATACATATATATAATTTATATATATATATATATATATATATATATATATTATTATATATATATATATATATATATATATATATATGTGTGTGTATATACATATACAAAAAGTAAAAATATACATCAATAGAGAAACCATGAGACACCCTCATTGCTCAATGTTGGGCAATTATTGACCAGTCTTGAAGTAAGATCTATATCCTGTATGCAAAAACCCCCACCTGCTACCCACTGATTGTCCCTACCTGACAGAAGACGGGTTTCTTCTCAGCCTTGCCCTGCCACCGCCAGCCGTGGGGGCTGCTGCGACGAATGAGATCCTTCTTCTTCATCCCTGGTGTCACCTTCACCGCATCCTTGCTCGTCGACCTTGACCTCTGACCCGCCATGTCTTCACGACTCTCTCTTGTGGCCGACTTATCGCCCTTCTTTAGCTGGTCGGGCGACTTCAGGGCTGAATCTCTCCTCGGTTTCACTGCAGAGGTCGCCTCTGCTTTCTTCGTCTTTACAACCTCCGTTCCCTTCTTGGGTTTTGCCGATTCCGGAGTCTTCTTTTGTGGTTCCGGAGTCTTCTTTTGTGGTTCCGGAGTCTTCTTTTGCAGTTCTGGAGCTTTCTTCTGTTTCTTCGCCTCAGGTTGGTCCTTGGTCGCCTTTGTCGTGTCCGTAGTTGACTTCTTTGTCTTTGAGGCTTCTTGGTCCTTTTTGTGTTTTGTTCCCTCCGTGTCTTTCTTCGACTTCATCTTGGTCGGCTCCTGCGGCTTCTTGTCCGGCTTACAAACACTGTCCGGCTTTTTCTTGGGGTTTGTTGGATTCTGCTGGTCTTTCTTAGACTTGTGGTCGTCAGTTTTACCGGGAGTGTCAGTTTTCTTCGCCGACATTTTGTGTTCCACCTGGACAAAAACAATCACTAAACACACCTGAATAGAACAAAGATGACATCATCACTGAAGTAGTCTGAAGCACTCAGTGGTCGAGTCAAGAAACAACACTTGGCATTTGTGTAACTTCACTAAACTAGACCCACCGATGAGGGACGCCTCAGTGAGTGGGCCAGGTGCAGGAAACAGAAGAACAGTTAGTGAAGGACGCAGTAGGAAGTAGACAGCTGGTAGAGAGGGGAGACTGGAGACAGCTGGTAGAGACAGGGGAGACTGGAGACAGTTGGTAGACAGGGGAGACTGGAGACAGGTGGTAGACAGGGGAGACTGGAGACAGGTGGTAGAGACAGGGGAGACTGGAGACAGTTGGTAGACAGGGGAGACTGGAGACAGGTGGTAGACAGGGGAGACTGGAGACAGCTGGTAGAGACAGGGGAGACTGGAGACAGGTGGTAGAGACAGGGGAGACTGGAGACAGTTGGTAGACAGGGGAGACTGGAGACAGGTGGTAGACAGGGGAGACTGGAGACAGCTGGTAGAGACAGGGGAGACTGGAGACAGGTGGTAGAGAGGGGAGACTGGAGACAGCTGGTAGAGACAGGGGAGACTGGAGACAGCTGGTAGAGAGGGGAGACTGGAGACAGGTGGTAGAGAGGGGAGACTGGAGACAGCTGGTAGAGACAGGGGAGACTGGAGACAGTTGGTAGACAGGGGAGACTGGAGACAGGTGGTAGACAGGGGAGACTGGAGACAGGTGGTAGAGACAGGGGAGACTGGAGACAGTTGGTAGACAGGGGAGACTGGAGACAGGTGGTAGACAGGGGAGACTGGAGACAGCTGGTAGAGACAGGGGAGACTGGAGACAGGTGGTAGAGACAGGGGAGACTGGAGACAGTTGGTAGACAGGGGAGACTGGAGACAGGTGGTAGACAGGGGAGACTGGAGACAGCTGGTAGAGACAGGGGAGACTGGAGACAGGTGGTAGAGAGGGGAGACTGGAGACAGCTGGTAGAGACAGGGGAGACTGGAGACAGCTGGTAGAGAGAGGGGAGACTGGAGACAGGTGGTAGAGAGGGGAGACTGGAGACAGCTGGTAGAGACAGGGGAGACTGGAGACAGCTGGTAGAGAGGGGAGACTGGAGACAGTTGGTAGAGACAGGGGAGACTGGAGACAGCTGGTAGAGAGGGGAGACTGGAGACAGCTGGTAGAGACAGGGGAGACTGGAGACAGCTGATAGAGAGGGGAGACTGGAGACAGCTGGTAGAGACAGGGGAGACTGGAGACAGGTGGTAGACAGGGGAGACTGGAGACAGTTGGTAGAGACAGGGGAGACTGGAGACAGCTGGTAGAGAGGGGAGACTGGAGACAGCTGGTAGAGACAGGGGAGACTGGAGACAGCTGGTAGAGAGGGGAGACTGGAGACAGCTGGTAGAGACAGGGGAGACTGGAGACAGCTGGTAGAGACAGGGGAGACTGGAGACAGCTGGTAGAGACAGGGGAGACTGGAGACAGCTGGTAGAGACAGGAGACAGCTGGTAGAGACAGAGGAGACTGGAGACAGCTGGTAGAGAGGGGAGACTGGAGACAGCTGGTAGAGAGGGGAGACTGGAGACAGCTGGTAGAGAGAGAGGAGACTGGAGACAGCTGGTAGAGAGGGGAGACTGGAGACAGCTGGTAGAGAGGGGAGACTGGAGACAGCTGGTAGAGACAGGGGAGACTGGAGACAGCTGGTAGAGACAGGGGAGACTGGAGACAGCTGGTAGAGAGAGGGGGACTGGAGACAGCTGGTAGAGAGGGGAGACTGGAGACAGCTGGTAGAGAGGGGAGACTGGAGACAGCTGGTAGAGAGGGGAGACTGGAGACAGCTGGTAGAGAGGGGAGACTGGAGACAGCTGGTAGAGACAGGGGAGACTGGAGACAGCTGGTAGAGACAGGGGAGACTGGAGACAGCTGGTAGAGACAGGAGACTGGAGACAGCTGGTAGAGAGAGAGGAGACTGGAGACAGCTGGTAGAGAGGAGACTGGAGACAGCTGGTAGAGAGGGGAGACTGGAGACAGCTGGTAGAGAGGGGAGACTGGAGACAGCTGGTAGAGACAGGGGAGACTGGAGACAGGTGGTAGAGACAGGGGAGACTGGAGACAGGTGGTAGAGACAGGGGAGACTGGAGACAGGTGGTAGACAGGGGAGACTGGAGACAGGTGGTAGAGACAGGGGAGACTGGAGACAGGTGGTAGAGACAGGGGAGACTGGAGACAGGTGGTAGAGACAGGGGAGACTGGAGACAGGTGGTAGAGACAGGGGAGACTGGAGACAGCTGGCAGAGACAGGGGAGACTGGAGACAGCTGGCAGAGACTGGGGACAGCTGGTAGAGACAGAGGAGACTGGAGACAGGTGGTAGAGACAGGGGAGACTGGAGACAGCTGGCAGAGACAGGGGAGACTGGAGACAGCTGGTAGAGACAGGGGAGACTGGAGACAGCTGGTAGAGACAGGAGACTGGAGACAGCTGGTAGAGAGAGAGGAGACTGGAGACAGCTGGTAGAGACAGGGGAGACTGGAGACAGCTGTAGAGACAGGAGACTGGAGACAGCTGTAGAGACAGGAGACTGGAGACAGCTGGTAGAGACAGGAGACTGGAGACAGCTGGTAGAGACAGGAGACTGGAGACAGCTGGTAGAGACAGAGGAGACTGGAGACAGCTGGTAGAGACAGAGGAGACTGGAGACAGCTGTAGAGACAGGGGGACTGGAGACAGCTGGTAGAGACAGGAGACTGGAGACAGCTGGTAGAGACAGGAGACTGGAGACAGCTGGTAGAGACAGGAGACTGGAGACAGCTGGTAGAGACAGGGGAGACTGGAGACAGCTGGTAGAGACAGGGAGACTGGAGACAGCTGTAGAGACAGGAGACTGGAGACAGCTGGTAGAGACAGGAGACTGGAGACAGCTGGTAGAGACAGGGGAGACTGGAGACAGCTGGTAGAGACAGGAGACTGGAGACAGCTGGTAGAGACAGGGAGACTGGAGACAGCTGGTAGAGACAGGAGACTGGAGACAGCTGGTAGAGACAGGGAGACTGGAGACAGCTGGTAGAGACAGGGAGACTGGAGACAGCTGGTAGAGACAGGGGAGACTGGAGACAGCTGGTAGAGACAGGAGACTGGAGACAGCTGGTAGAGACAGGGAGACTGGAGACAGCTGGTAGAGACAGGGGAGCAGCTGTAGAGACAGGGAGACTGGAGACAGCTGTGAGAGAGACTGGAGACAGTGGTAGAGACAGGGAGACTGGAGACAGCTGGTAGAGACAGAGGAGACTGGAGACAGCTGGTAGAGACAGGAGACTGGAGACAGCTGGTAGAGACAGGGGAGACTGGAGACAGCTGGTAGAGACAGGGAGACTGGAGACAGCTGGTAGAGACAGGAGACTGGAGACAGCTGATAGAGACAGGAGACAGCTGGTAGAGACAGAGGAGACTGGAGACAGCTGGTAGAGACAGGGAGACTGGAGACAGCTGGTAGAGACAGAGGAGACTGGAGACAGCTGGTAGAGACAGGGGAGACTGGAGACAGCTGGTAGAGACAGGAGACTGGAGACAGCTGGTAGAGACAGGAGACTGGAGACAGCTGGTAGAGACAGGGAGACTGGAGACAGCTGGTAGAGACAGGAGACTGGAGACAGCTGGTAGAGACAGGAGACTGGAGACAGAGAACAGGAGACTGGAGACAGTGAGAGACAGGGAGACTGGAGACAGCTGTAGAGACAGGAGACTGGAGACAGCTGGTAGAGACAGGAGGAGACTGGAGACAGTGGTAGAGACAGGGGAGACTGGAGACAGTGGTAGAGACAGGAGACTGGGACAGTGGTAGACAGGGGGACTGGAGACAGCTGGTAGAGACAGGAGACTGGAGACAGTGTAGAGACAGGAGACTGGAGACAGCTGGTAGAGACAGGGAGACTGGAGACAGCTGGTAGAGACAGAGGAGACTGGAGACAGCTGGTAGAGACAGGGAGACTGGAGACAGCTGATAGAGACAGGAGACTGGAGACAGCTGGTAGAGACAGAGGAGACTGGAGACAGCTGGTAGAGACAGGGGAGACTGGAGACAGCGTAGAGACAGAGACAGGGGAGACTGGAGACAGCTGGTAGAGACAGGGAGACTGGAGACAGCTGGTAGAGACAGGAGACTGGAGACAGCTGGTAGAGACAGGAGACTGGAGACAGCTGGTAGAGACAGAGGAGACTGGAGACAGCTGGTAGAGACAGGGAGACTGGAGACAGCTGGTAGAGACAGGGAGACTGGAGACAGTTGGTAGAGACAGAGGAGACTGGAGACAGTTGGTAGAGACAGAGGAGACTGGAGACAGGTGGTAGAGACAGGGGAGACTGGAGACAGGTGGTAGAGACAGGGGAGACTGGAGACAGGTGGTAGAGACAGGGGAGACTGGAGACAGCTGGTAGAGACAGGGGAGACAGCTGGTAGAGACTGGAGACAGCTGGTAGAGACAGAGGAGACTGGAGAGAGGGAGAAAACAAAAAAGAAATAGTGGACTTGTGGCTATGCAGGGAAAGGGGAGAACAAGAGGGTTGACCAGTAGGAGCGGAGAATGACAGTTAATCAGGGAGTGGGGGTGAGAGTGGAGATTGTTGTTGGAGACAGCCGTGTAGGACCAATGATGGTAAAACAAAAATGACGTCTTTGTCAAATGCCAGCCTCACCCAAGACATGAATAGGGACAGACAGAACAACAACATCATCAACAACATCAACAATGCCCACAACAACAACAATGCCCACCTTGGTCGAGTCAGACTTCCTGGTCGACTTCTCTGTGGTCCCACTCTGTCCTGTGCCTGTCTTTGCGGGGGACCTTGTCGCCGCTGGTCCATTGCTGGTTGACCTTCGAACCTCTTTCCCGGACTTGCCTAAAGTTGTCTGTGGATTGCGAGCCACTTTCTCCAGGTTCGTCAACTGAGAAAACAATGACACACATGAGGGCGAAAAACATTACGATTAATGGGTAATGGGTATTTATTTTACATTCAACCAGAGAATAGCGAAATTACATTTAAAACGAGCTCACACGAAGCAAGAAACCAGGGACAGACATTGCCATTTATTACAGTATTCTGATCACATTTATTACAGTATTCTGATCACATTTATTACAGTATTCTGATCACATTTATTACAGTATTCTGATCACATTTATTACAGTATTCTGATCATGTGAAACCCATTCACAAACTGTCGGCAGAACATAGAAACTATAATATGGAACATGATTTCATTATAAAAACAAATTATAAAAGCTACATTTCCCAACTAACTGTGACAAACTATATTGCCTGCACTGATTTGTCACCAAGTGTCCCAGCAATGGTTTTATATGATGACTTGGAAAAAGTAGCAGAATTTTTGGCACAAGTGAAACATGTGTTAATTAAATAATGTATGAAAATATTTGGTGTTCACTTAGTCTGTCATTGGCTCATTGCAAGGAAAAAAATCAAATCAATTAAGTATTGCTGTGCTTTTCAATTACTTACCACCGTGACAAAACAGTCGCAACTTTCTTTGTGCTTATTGAACTGAGATAATGATATCTATCAACCATCTTTTGGCAGTGCTTTGAAAATGTGAATGATCTATCACATAGCTTGCAGTCATTCACTTGTAATTTTGAGTGTTCAGTTGATGTTAAAAACAGTATCTTTCCACCCACTCCCACCCCACTGTGAACATGATGGAAACTGCTAATGATTTATGGGTCATTCACCACCTTCATGTTGACCACTAAAATGTTCTAAATACAGCAGAACTTGCGTAAATAATTCAACCCCAACACAGGCGAGTCAAAACGTCATAATCAGTAATCACGCACATCAAAAGTCATGATTACAGCCACACAAGCGTCAAAGAAATCTATCCTGGAGGTGCAAACTGGTCTACAGCTGATGACCTACAGTGATAAGTCAGTGGCGGGCGGCAGTGAAGAATGTTAATGACTCCCACAACATCTCAAATACACCCGCTGCGTGCAAACACCTGTTGAGAATGTCAAACTACGGAGCAATAGAAATCTGTGACAGAGTTAAGACATGATTGACAGATGACCCAACAGCACTGTGACACGGAGGCGGAATTGAACACAGGACTGGGTGACGGGCTACTCACACTGCGGAAGTGACGGGAACATCAATATGAATCTAACAAGTAGTTCTCACATCAGCAACACTTATCTATTCCACATTTACTCAGCTAAGATAAACATATTTGTAGTTTTTGAGCTATGGCATTTACAAGTTAATAACTCAATTTCAGACTAAAATGACTCGTTCATACATGTGTGAAAGGTCAAACTTTCATGAAGGAATAACCCTATATAAATCAAACATAAGGGAACTATCTGATTTCTGTCAGTTGCATAATAATAATTTGAAACATGCTGTTGACAGATAACATGTATTAATCCGATAAATAAGACATGTTCAATAAATCAATCAGTGAGATTTTAAAGCACATATTATTGTAAAAGGAAATTAGAAATCCCAAATTTTAGCTGTCATCAGAAATATATCTTCTCAATCTGGTCTGAAAAAATTCAAGGGCTGTTTTAGGATCACCTAATAGAGCCACCTTGCAATTAGGGTCACCCTGGGACAGACCAAAATTATTTCCGTACTGTTTGGCAAACATAGGAAACCAGTCTTGCTAATAAGGTCACCTGTCCACTCAGGCCACTTTGTTCCAACAGTACGAGTGACCACCACAGTGGTCCGCACTGTGTGACGGGACTTACCTGGCCAAGTCGACTGTCTGGTGCCGGTTGGATGACCGCCTTAGTGGACGCAGTGGGCAGCATGTGAGGTGATGCCGCCCTGCCCAGTCCACCATCCTGGTCAACGACCTGTCGTCCAGCGCTATTGTGGACGAGCACCTTGACCTGGGGGTGGGGCGCGGCAAGGGGGTGGGGTAGGCAGCACGAGTCTGGACCCACAGAATGGAAGTAACCTGAAAAACAACAGAAACATACAGAGACAGGGTGACAGTGGACGGATCCACTATGTCACACACGGGGAGACAGTGGACGGATCCACTACGTCACACATGGGGGAGACAGTGGACGGATCCACTACGTCACACACGGGGTGACAGTGGAAGGATCCACTACATCACACGGGGAGACAGTGGACGGATCCACTACGTCACACACGGGGAGACGGTGGACGGATCCACTACGTCACACACGGGGTGACAGTGGAAGGATCCACTACGTCACACACGGGGAGACAGTGGACGGATCCACTACGTCACACACGGGGTGACAGTGGAAGGATCCACTACGTCACACACGGGGTGACAGTGGAAGGATCCACTACGTCACACACGGGGAGACAGTGGACTGATCCACTACGTCACACACGGGGTGACAGTGGAAGGATCCACTACGTCACACACGGGGTGACAGTGGAAGGATCCACTACGTCACACACGGGGAGACAGTGGACGGATCCACTACGTCACACACGGGGAGACAGTGGACGGATCCACTACGTCACACAGGGGAGACAGTGGACGGATCCACTACGTCACACACGGGGAGACAGTGGACGGATCCACTACGTCACACACGGGGGAGACAGTGGACGGATCCACTACGTCACACACGGGGTGACAGTGGAAGGATCCACTACGTCACACACGGGGTGACAGTGGACGGATCCACTACGTCACACACGGGGAGACAGTGGACGGATCCACTACGTCACGACAGTGGACGGATCCACTACGTCACACATGGGGGACAGTGGACGGATCCACTACGTCACACACGGGGGACAGTGGACGGATCCACTACGTACCACGCAGTGGACGGATCCACGTCACACAGGGGAGACAGTGGACGGATCCACTACGTCACACACGGGGAGACAGTGGACGGATCCACTACGTCACACACGGGGAGACAGTGGACGGATCCACTACGTCACACACGGGGGACAGTGGACGGATCCACTACGTCACACACGGGGTGACAGTGGACGGATCCACTACGTCACACACGGGGTGACAGTGGACGGATCCACTACGTCACACACGGGGGACAGTGGACGGATCCACTACGTCACACACGGGGAGACAGTGGACGGATCCACGTCACACACGGGGTGACAGTGGACGGATCCACTACGTCACACACGGGGAGACAGTGGACGGATCCACTACGTCACACACGGGGTGACAGTGGAAGGATCCACTACGTCACACACGGGGGACAGTGGACGGATCCACTACGTCACACACGGGGAGACAGTGGACGGATCCACTACGTCACACACGGGGGACAGTGGACGGATCCACTACGTCACACACGGGGGACAGTGGACGGATCCACTACGTCACACACGGGGAGACAGTGGACGGATCCACTACGTCACACACGGGGTGACAGTGGACGGATCCACTACGTCACACACTGGGAGACAGTGGACGGATCCACTACGTCACACACATGGAGACAGTGGACGGATCCACTATGTCACACACGGGGGACAGTGGACGGATCCACTACGTCACACACGGGAGACAGTGGACGGATCCACTACGTCACACACGGGGAGACAGTGGACGGATCCACTACGTCACACACGGGGAGACAGTGGACGGATCCACTATGTCACACACTGGGAGACAGTGGACGGATCCACTACGTCACACACTGGGAGACAGTAGACAGTTCTGCTGTCACAGACGGGAAGACAGTGGACAAATCCCCTACATTACAATGGAGACAGTGGACAAATCCCCTACATTACAATGGAGACAGTGGACAAATCCCCTAGATTACAATGGAGACAGTGGACAAATCCCCTAGATTACAATGGAGACAGTGGACAAATCCCCTACATTACAATGGAGACAGTGGACAAATCCCCTACATTACAATGGAGACAGTGGACAAATCCCCTACATTACAATGGAGACAGTGGACAAATCCCCTACATTACAATGGAGACAGTGGACAAATCCCCTACATTACAATGGAGACAGTGGACAAATCCCCTACATTACAATGGAGACAGTGGACAAATCCCCTACATTACAATGGAGACAGTGGACAAATCCCCTACATTACAATGGAGACAGTGGACAAATCCCCTACATTACAATGGAGACAGTGGACAAATCCCCTACATTACAATGGAGACAGTGGACAAATCCCCTACATTACAATGGAGACAGTTGACAGTCCATTACAGCACAGATGGTCAATCACATGAACCACTTTGTAAAGCTGTTATCTCCTGTCAGACACTGCACATGGCCCAGGGAAAATTAATGTATAAAAAACAACCACCAACATTGCACACAGCGCGTAATTGTTAACGTGCCTGAAATACTTTTTTAACTTTAATTTCTTCCCATCGCTGTAATGCACGCAGACACGGTAATGACAGGCCATGTATTCTGCCGCACTGCGTAACTTCAATAGCAGGTAGTAGCAACTTAATGACTTGCAAATAAATCCTGTCACACTACACTACGCTACACTACAATCTGGTCATGCTTCACCGCACTCTAGACCCTCCAGCATTCCACTGACTGGTCTTACATTCAGCTACCTCTCCACGCATCTTTGTGTGTGCTCAGTGCACACAGGTAAGCACTGTAAGGAAGTGCGGATGCACTTGACTGACGTATGGAGGCAACAGAGCTCTCTACCTGGCAATATCTACTTCTTTATATTGTCGTTTGCAACATATTGTACACGATCCAGTGAGAATAAAACAATTATAAACACTATAGCTAGAGATGTGAAAGGATTATGTATCCCCATTTGCAGCTAGGCTACAACACTTCATATATATATATATATATATATATATATATATATATATATATATATATATATAATTTAATTAACACAAAGCACATGTATCCTAAGTCTAGTCATTATATAACACACATCAGCTTGTGTTTCCTACATCAAAAACCTATGGCAGTGTTTTGTCTTGCATGGTCACATAAATGTAATCATAACAAGGTGGTGGAATAGACGCAACATCAGTTAACTCATCTGTTCACACAACTAACACTTACTGTAATCCTCTGGATATTCCATACCGCTGAAACTGGGCACAGCAAAGGCGCTTCCAAACGACCTTGGATACGGCACCATGGCTTCGTAGCTGACGCCTAGATCACTGACGGCATACGTCTGACAGTGTGGGTCTGCCCCGTCAACGCCCTTGCTGTGAGGGTAGGGGTACATGCACACGTTGCCCATCAGCGATGAGTTGTGCGCGCGTTCGTGCGTGCACCCCTGCACACAGCTGTTCATCACAATCACAGACGTTGGTGGCGCCCCCTCTCTGTGGTCCATGGCATATCCGCCATTTGCGCTGGTACTGAAGTTACCGCGCACGCCGCCGTAAACGATGTTCGAGTCAGAATGCAGCGACTTCTCGCTGGCTGCACCAACGCAAGAACTAACAAACTCCTTCTTACGACATTTTTCCACCGCATTGCTCGACGGCAGTTTCGTCTTGCGTGAAGCGCCGCCTAGTGGAAATCGGCCATACTCCATGCGACTGGGGATCGGCATGGGGCAGCGAGCATCCATGCGGGAATAGTTCGGGTCAAGAGGGGCATTTTGCAGCGGGTAGCGGGGTTGGAACAGTTGTGCGTTATAGCGGATGGATGCCTGCTGGGCAGCAGAGCATGGCTTCTCTACCTTCAGCTGCATGCCAGGCACGCCGCGCGGCGCCGATGCCTGCGCCGCTAAGTGTGCATCATGGTCCACTGACGAATCAGACATAAGCATCATGTTGTAACCGACCGGTGGCCGCGCACTACTGCCCATTGGTTGGTTCACCATCGCATAGTTGACCACCTTCGGTTGACCGGGGCTGGGGTAATTCACGGTGGAGTTGAAGTACATTTGTGGCATGACACGCTGAAGGTGACCGTACGACACCGGGTCGCAACCCGCAGTCCGTGCACTTGCCCTGCCACCTGGTGGTAGAGTATGTGCACTAGCAATTTGCTGTCGAGTGTGGGCCTGCGGTGTCGTGTCCGATATTGGGCCAGCAAACGTTGTCGGTGCCAAATGACGGGAATCTTTGTCCTTTGCACAGGTTGGTTGCCGTGACGACTGCACCGCCCCCTGGTCAGGACGGTACTGTACCCCTCGCGCTCGCTGATGGCTGGCAGTGTTGGAGTGGGGCGACGTCTTCGGTGGCTCGACACTGGTGATCTGAACATCAGGGGAAGTTGACGACGTCACCGTCGCCATCATCTTCTTGATGTCACTGATTCCTGTAAATGTGACGCTGTCATTGTCTGTCACCGAGCTGTACAACTCCACTGTCTTATCTATCACAGTTGTCTTGTTTTCTGGAACGGAAATGTTTGTCGGGATCTTCATTGGAGTCGCCTGTGTCGTGGCACATGTCACCGTGTCAGTGTCACCCCGACAAGTGTCCAACACAGATTTTTTCACATACGAGCGCTTCTCTTGTGACACTGCCAATTTTGGCATCTTGTCGCTCATCGCAGTCAGAATCGCCTGCAACAGAAACCAGTCAACTCATGTCAGCCATGGATTAACATCTACCTGTGCACATCTACCACACATTTTTATATATTTTTATGTGGAGTATAAAAACGTGTTACACAGACAGAGAGACAAAGAGACAGACGGATGGACATACACAGTTTAATCATCAGCTTACCGTAGCATTCAGACTGGCCATCCGTCTCGCAAGTTTCACCGGCGCATCCCCCCCTGCAGACTTCACACCGAGCCGATCTGCCTCCGTCTGTCTGCGTTTCTTCACTTTTACAACTTTATTCTTCTTCCCTACCCCACTCCTCTTGGCACCCTCAGCCTCCTTCCTCTTCAAATCCTTCTTGGGTGTATCCTTCTGTGGCGTTTCCTTCTTCGACATTTCTTTCTTCGGCGTTTCCTTCTTGTGTGCTTCCTTGTCATTCGAGTCCATCTGACTCAACTCTCGCTGACTTTTCTTAACACTCGACTCACCCGACTCATAGAGGAGACTCACAATGGCATTCGCGTTCAGACACGCCATACGTTTCACCCGCTGGCGCATCGGAGGTACACACTTCTTTTTCACACGGCGGGCGTCTTTCTCAACCCGCCCACTGTGGATATTCGCCGCCATCTTCTCCTTCTTTGGGCTGCCCACTCGGGCCTTACTGGGCGACGATGACTTGCTGCTACTTTCTGACCCCTTCTGACGATGTTCCTTGACTGTCGGATTTGTTAGCATCAGCCTTCGTGTTGTCGACAGAAACAGACAAACGTTCCCGTTTCTTGGACCTGCCCTTCACACCTGTGTCCTTGCCGGCCACCCAGGTGAAAGTCGTTGATTGCTATGTCTGACTCCTTGTACGTCCATACTCGCTCCGCAGCACTGCGCCGTCCGATGTTGTGACGACTCTTGTACATGACGCCAGCCAATCAGATCATCTACACACGGGTCGTTTCAAAGTGAATCTATCAAAAACAGAAACATATAAACAGTAAGTAACTGCAATTGTGACCGTGTTCAATTTATTAAACGTGTGACTGGCTGCAAGTCTACTTTCCTATCCTGACATATTTGTTTCACTGGAAGTGAGCGAGTGATGATTAGCTCATTCACAGAATCGTACTGTGTACATTGTACATACATAATCAGTCGTCAAGATATTACTCCAAAGCATGGTATAACATAGAAAGGTAGACATCAGTCTATCTACATTATTCATTCAGTGATCGTGCTAACTATCTGAAAATGTTAATGCTATTTATTTGAATTCTTTTTATCAGTTTATACAAACAATGACAACCAGCTGTCATTTGACATTTCACAACAGATCCGAACTGGTTATTTGGTCATGGACATACAGATCTATGAGTCAATTCATTCTTTAAAATAAATGCATAATTTTATACATAACATAACTAACGTAATACAAACTCACTTGCACAGCTGCCAATATGGGCATGTCGACTACAATAGTCGATAGCAATTTTTTACAACAATTTATTCAGAGGAAAACCCATTAACTGTACAAAGGTGACTTTCACAGCTCACACCCAAACTTCTTTATGCTGTCACATAATTTTATTGTTTGAAATCTATTTGTATCATTAACCATAAAATTAACACCATCCCTAGCATGATTTTTTTTTTGTGTTCCTTCATGTCTGATGTCTGAAAACATAGCTAATTAAACAGATAACTTTGCAAGTTGATGTCATACAGACTGTTACACTGTCCACAAATGAGTAACCAGAATGAGTAACCAGAACACCATTACAGTATTCCCCCCCGAGTAAAAGGATGGGCTGAGTAAGCAGGGTGGGTAAAAAAGGTAAGTTCTTGTATAGCACAGTATCCAGTCAGTCCTCAGGACCGTTCAAAGCGCTTTACACTTTACTTCCCTGACAGACCTGTTCACTCCATAGGTTCACTCAGACACCATCTCGGCTTCTCTGGAATGCATCCAGCCATATTATGTACAAATAATGTGTGAAGGCTGCTCATACACATATCCACCACTGTCTATAGCCAGGTACTCATTTATACAGCTAAGTGAACTAGAGCAATGTAGAGTGAAAAAACTTGCCCAAGGTTTTAACACTGCAACACAGGATTCGAACCCGGGTTCTCGTAATCGAGAGTCCAAAGCTCTACCACCCAGCCATTGCGCTCCGGGATAGTTTTAAAAATAACCTTCAAAATGGTGCATTCTGAGGGGTGTTTAAACCTACTCCCTGGGAAGTGGCAATTAGAGAAGAACCAAATGCATAACTACATGGTAGAAACATGTAAACATGTTTATAGCAAGAAATACCTATAAGTTGACAATTTTGGCTTTGAAAAACAGCAAGGTTGCCTACCTTGCTCATCATATAACAGGGCCAGGGAAACATCGCCACTAACACATCTAACAACCTCCAAACACGACAGACATCAACATGCATCATTAGTCATCATTACCTGCATTCACAATACTGATAAGAATAGTTGAAATGACAACAATCTAATTATGACAATCCTTGCCTGCTGAACCACAGATGCATGACTTGTGTTGACAACTGATAAGCTTGTTGATAAGGTCACGTGTATGTACACAATGGACGCATTAACTAAGAAATCAATGCTGTAAATATCACCTAATGGACAATGTCACAATAAAACCTACAAGTCTTCACTATGTATGATACCAGTGCTTCCCTGCTATATGAGCGAGGGGTCAAATAAATTTGTATTTAAATATTTTTTTCGAAGTATTTGTATTTGACCTTTAGGAATGAAATGTATTTGTATTTAAATACTTTCCTAAAGTATTTGACTTTTCAAATACTTTTTTCAAATACATACAACATTTCTGTTTCTAGATCACATGTAATGCCAGCCAAACTGATTACCTTCACTGCAACATCACCCAACAGTGCTAATTACTGATGAAGACATTTAGCAGCAAATGTCCCCCATGGCCCTGGAAGTGACCACAACTTCTGTTTGTTCAGACCCTTTGTTCTTTAGCTATTCTGGTTTCCTGGCTGACTTTGAAGGTGCACTGTCACACTTCCTCACAAGATCCTAGCAGTGGTGAGTAGTGTCTCTTCTGAGGGCAACATAGGCATTTATTATGGACCTCCTGGCTTAACATAATAAACAACATATTTTGGCCTTTACCTCTGTAGACAGGTTTACAGTTTGCACTTAATTAAACATAATAGGCAGGGATTTAGCAGCTAACTGCCCAGACCCAGTCAGGATACCTAGGAACCCTGACCAGTCATTCAGACCATACTGACAGAGCAAACAGTACAGGTGGGGCTGTGTCATGGCTTCTAAAATTACAAAGCAAGATGTTAGGGGATGCTTATCTACTGCAGGGCTTCCCAGGGACTGTGGCAATATAACTTTGTACTACCATTACTACAGTAAGAAGGAGAGTCAGGAGATGTGGCTTCTCTGGGGAGAGGTGTTAATTAGGGAAACCTGACAGAATATTTATTTATCTAAAATACTCAACAGTAATAGGAAATTAATAGCTCAATTAATATTACATTTATTAGATTACTAGTAATATTGCCATTTCTTTCTATCTTATATATTTGCTTGCAACAGTTCATATGAAAAAAATGTAATCGTGAAAAGTAATCGTGAGTACGATTACTTTGGTAATGTACTCGAGTATGATTACTTTGCTGTCTACTCGAATACGAGTACGATTACTCCATCTCTGCTATCTAGACATAACATTAAATTGTAGCTATTTTGGATACTTCCGTTCTCCCAAAAATATTTGTCACGTTTTCGCAAAATTTACCAGCAACAGTTTTTTGACATTTAAAAATGTCCTCCAGCTAGGAGGTTGGCCACACATACAGCTAAAATGTGTAACATATTATAACAAGTTATATACCAGTGTGTAGATAATTTAATGTTCTTTTAAATAAACCCAACTTGTAGCTGTAAAAAGCCAAGCATAAAAAAAATTACACCGCAACAATGTATTTTTTCCTAAAAGTTTCCAAATGTCTTAGTGTCAATCAAGAAATGGGCAACATATTTTAAAGTTACAACAACAGTTTTGACACCACTGTGTAGGTACTTTTATTATCTACAACATGCATACAACATGCAATTGCGAGAAATGATTAGTAAAGGCGCTAGAGCAAAGACAATGGTGCAAGCAATATTTTGAAACATCTAGGTCAAATATTTGAGGAGTCACAGGCTTCACGATTAAAATCGGCTGAGTGCTAATGGGTTAAGATTGTATAATTTGCATTGCATCAAAAGTAAATATGTATTTTTTGGCTAAACATATGGGTACGAATCGGCAAACTTCCCACATTAACTGTTGCAAAGGACAAGTCTGCCATTTTACATGAGTCATTATGCCAGTGAATCAACTAAAAGAAGGGCTAATGTCTACTCTAGCCAAACGACAGCAGCTGTTGTCAATCATGACTACGTACTAGGAAAAGGTTATGAAGCAAAGGACAAAAGTGATGCACATGTTTTGTGACTTGTTGTCGTGACTTCCAAGTTCAACGGACTTGCGTTAAATGTCGGCTAGGCAATTGGCTTCGCTAGCATCTAGATGCACTGATCACAACCATTTCTTCAGACAATGATTTTTTTTATCAACCTGACTAAACATTACTCAAGCACATTACACATAAATGAACCATATTCACAATGGACAAATGAGCCAAGAAACAGTTTTAAATTACATGCCCAGGCGTCAGGTTTTGATTTAATACCTGAGGTGAACACACAAACATGTCACTGCTCTATAACTGTACAGCTATCCACCAATGACATAGTGAAACCTACTCCCCATTAATATTAATTGCACAGGCCAGATAATGAGTGATTTGGCATGTTGACTCTGGGGATCAACAGGTGATGCTCATTATCTGGTAAACAAACATTGCTGCAAGCACATTTCAAACTGTTCTGACGTTGGAACCAATGACCCCAGGAGAGATCTATCACAGTAAAACACCACCTCACGAAATATAATCTGAAATACCAACTTCTAAGAAACTAACTTTCCTAATATAAAACAAATGAAATGTTGAGCATCAATCAACAAGTTAATGTAGCATTGCCTTGTTCTTAGTTCTATAATTACCAGCACAGCATAACACAATTTAACTGTAATTCTACTGTAGTTTACTATTTGTGATACATTACACCCACTCAGTGTTCAATGAGCCAATTGCTTGTTTTACAACACCCAATAGGTCAAGCAGTAGACTCATTCCCCAGAGCTGGCTTATGCAAACAGCAGCACCCAACTGTGACTTGGGCAGGGAGAAGGACAAACATCTGCCAATTGCAACTGACGGTGAGTCCAGTGTTCACAGTTCCTAATCAGATGCCAACTCGAAACGACTTTTCCCCAGTGGAAGATCCCTTAAACGGGGAGGGACACCATCACAAAATCACATTCTTTAGTTGTCAATGTTTCTCTTAATACAGATGAAGATTAAAAATGTTAACTTGTAAAAGGATGAACCTTTTACTTATATCACATTAACCTAGAAATACATTATTGTATGTCCCCAACAACTTCCCCAGCCCCAGTGTTAACCCGAGCCAACGCAGTAGGGTTGGATGAAAACACAACCAGCCAGCCACCTCCAGTAACACAATCCAGACCAGCTTCCGGGTTTACGCAAGGCGAGTACTGCGGCAGTCATTTTTAGATAGTATCACCTTTCATTGATTTTTCTGCACTGTGAAAAACTTGTTTTGGAGAGGGAAAAGGGTTCGGTTGTGAAATAGTATACGTTTGCTGTATGTATGTGCTACTGACAGCATACAAAAGTGATGCAGGCATAAACCAGCTGCTTATTCATAATCTTTTGGGCAACAAATGACAGGGACTATAACTGTCATGTTTGTTTTCAAGAGGCAACTGTTTGATTTGACTGGCATTTAATGTGAATGGAAAATGGTGTTACAAATCATGAGCATTCATTTTTATCAGTGTGTAAAACTGTCTGTGTATCATACTGACTGACTTTTGACTAGTCCTACTGAAAAAAGAACTGAACTTTTAATCATAACCGGGTTGCTTCATAATTTATCACCCTGCCCAGTATTAATGCAAACCACTACACAGTAGCAGACTACTTCCTGTACCAACATTGTTAGAGAAATACCAACCAAGTATGACTGTACCCCAGGGAATGTTGCTGATGACAACAGTCCATGGTATCTCAATACC
The DNA here is from genome assembly GCA_025642075.2 of Ridgeia piscesae. Lineage (NCBI taxonomy): Eukaryota > Metazoa > Annelida > Polychaeta > Sabellida > Siboglinidae > Ridgeia > Ridgeia piscesae. Next base: position 345,949 of record JAODUO010000278.1, read on the forward strand.
CCTGCTGTATCACAGCTTCGTTGGACAGGTTTTTTGACAAACATATATGTTGTCCAGCAACTTCAAAAAATGTACTTGATGGATCTGTTACCCAACCATCTTGTAGGGGCTTAATTTATGGTGGTTTTTTTTTAAATGGTTGATTTTACGTGTCATGTTCAGGAAGCAGAATTATTAGAACATGCACTACAACAGGAACATGTAAATTACACTATTTATTGGGATTTCCTGTAGTAGCTATTTGATGTGGCGGGTGGGCATTTGCTGCTTCCTGTTATTAGTGGTGACCGATGAATCACTGAGTAAGCGAAACTACAACTTATTCAGCAAACTTCCCTGCCCCGCTTCCCTATATGGCTTTGAGGGTAGTTCAGACAACCAGTGCTGTCTTGCTGTTAACATAATCTCACATACAATTATCATGCAAAATATATAAGCAACACCAGCACAAAAACGTGACTGGTCAAATTGTTAAAAGTTCCATCATCATTCAGTGTCATGTATTCTTGTATGTTATGGATTTCTTGTAAATAAAACGTGTTTTGGTGTTCCATACATATATATTGCATATAACACATGTATGGAGGATGTTTGTCAGCAAATATGGCATTTTATTGGTGTATCTGCATCTAAACCCTAACATCATCATTTCATTTACAATTAGTATTGACCAAATTATACATGTAAGGATAACGTAACAAATCGAATTACTGTTTTAATATATAAATTCCGTATTTGCCTATGGGATTACTGAGTCATATATTAAGTGAGCAAATGCAGCTGTCATTTCGATGTAAACACCGATCCCGACTCAACCTAGTGAAGTCGTAGATCAACTCAACCGTTACCTGCAAAACGATATATAATAACGTGTTGCAACGGAATGGGGCAAAAACCTAGATACACGACAACATAAATACAGTTACACACACAGTTTGGTTTCTAATCTATGCCGGTCTGATACCGTACGATGGGCATTTGGTTTGGATTTGTCAGGTCGACGCAACCACAAACCCGAAAACAAGCGGGCTCCAAACAAGCCGCTGTCAATTTCAATCAATATCGAGAGCTTGCCGCTTCGCTCCAACTCAACTACAACATTCATCCAGCATTCATGTGTTTATATTCGTATTTGTCATACCCACATTCGACAGGTTCCGTTCTCGAGTGTACAAATGCGAGGGCGGATGTCGACGAATGCGCGCCTGACAGCGAGCGGGCAAAACAACACCCGAACTGGCTTCGACCATCTGCACGAAAACAAATCGATAAACACGAGCGTTCGGTCAATCGCTCGATCGAAACTGTGCCAGGCAACGCCTTTGCAAAACAAACTGCCGTTGCGATAACTCAAGTCTACATACACTTACGGGCACGGTATGTCGGAAGACGGATTGTGCGTGTACTGTCGTCGCCGACACGATTAATCGTCGCTAGATGCATGCTCCTTCGTTCTCACCCGTTCCGCCATGATGTTAGCGGGAATGTTAATGCGACTGGACTAGCCTGGCCTGCTTGTGATGACGCGCCACGTGATTTCGTCACTGTGGGCTCGCCCGCGCCAACGCAGGTGCTTGGCGAGCGACTGGGAAGCCAGAACTCGTGGTCAAACGTCAACGTGGCTGCGTTAGGGAGTCTGCAGTGACTGTATTGCTAGATATAACTGTTAGAATCACCAGGTTCACCCATTAACTGCCCATTGTGGTTAACTTATAATGTGCTTTACGACGAAGACCTACGAACGCGGAGTCTAACCAGATAAGTTTTTACACCAACAGGGGCCTACAAAGTGCAGCCCGCATGCAGGGTCGTTTCACATACCCGACGCAATATTATTACTCAATCCTTTTTTATTATAAGTCAACAGTTATTTGCTTTTTATGAATATTTTTAGAGTAAACTAAGTATACGGGTCTATGTTAAAATGTATGCTACATTGAAAAAATCCCACGAACGGCAAGTCACACATAGAAAATTGTAAACTGGCGATTCAATGAGAGTAAGACCCTAAACTTAGAAAAAATAATTTTCCTTCTCGTAACAAGGCTGTTATATTCGGATTTAAATGCCTTTACCGTCAACATACAAGTTGTTCTGTAGGGTAGCCTGGAGCAACACGGTCTCCTAAGAAAAACGCTCAGATTAAATACCATGTAACTAAGAAACACTTTAATTAAAGGGGCGATTCTTAAAAGGCCAGTCATGAATTTGGGGGGACATTGAGCCGTGCCAAGCGGGACATCATTATATAATATATTGCAAGAAATAACCCCTACGAATGCAAATCGATACAAAATAATTGCAAATTATTCACTGTACAATGGGAAGTGACTGGGAATTATCGGAGCAAATCCACACAAGATCATTTTGAGAGCAAAGGAAAACGGTATCCATTAATTGGCACTTCGTTGTGAGGGCGGGCGGGTGGGCGCGCGGGCGGGCATGCGCGCGGGCGTGCGATTGAGGAATGCTTGCATAGGGGTTTTAGATTGTCTCCAACGAATGGATCCTAACTGTAGTATTTTAAACATTCACTGGAAATATAAGTTTGTATCAACACAAACCTTGCTACGATATGTTCCTTTTTAACTTCATTATCTTGTTTTCAACTCAAATGAAGTGTTTTCAAAATGATCTGTGATTTGAAAGTCATTGTGGTCAAAGTCTTACATGGTTGTGTTCAAAGTCTTACATCTCAGTATTTCAGATCTGCGGTATATTTCTTATGCTTTTGCAAGAGAGACAAATGTTGGATTTAACAAAAAGTTACTGTTGTAAGGTCAATATGATACGTATACGTCATACAAGAACCCGTTATGTCAGACCTCCATGATAACATCCAAACAGTTGTTTTGCTTACGGCACTACAAGAATGTGAACACGGTCGCTGGCCCATACAACTAACAGCTATAATCAACAACTACCTGTCCCGATTCACGCGCGGTAACGAACCAAGCCTTGCATGTGCAGGAGTTCCGAGCCAGAATTATACAGGCTTTTGTCGTTAGGCCTAATTAGGCCTAATGCTATAGTAAAGAAGGTACGTAGCGCTACAACTTTGAACTTTACAATATAATTTTCACAAAACTTACCATGACCATAAATTTGTTTTGCTGTGTAATAACTATTACAAACAAACAAGAACAGACGCCGAGAAAACAGCGCCACGGTGAAGTGTCACGTGGGTCAGCTGGGGGACGTGGGGTGGAGGTCGCGCGAGGTCATTGCTCCCGCGCATTGTAACGCCATTTCAGGCTAGGCGGCAACATCAGCGGGTCATTCGAGGTCACGCTGCTCACGCGCTCGCGCAATGCGGATAAGCGTCTCTTTCTGGCGCGGGACAATGACATGCTGTCGTCTGCTCACACCGCACTGGACGACCACGAGTTGTTGATTGATAGGTAGGCAACGATTAGACAGAAAAACGACGATTTGGTATGAGGTGTGATTTTGCAATTTAAATAAGATAATAACATTAATAATAATAAATTGCTCCCGCCACGTCGCCTAGTTCCAAGCATTACACGCAAAAGCATTTACTTTTGTCAAACGTGCCGTAATGTTATATTTTTGTGTCTATAAATAAAGTCGGCAACTGTTGCGCAATGGATATATATAGGCATACACACATCTAGGCGGCAGTCGTAACTCGTACAAATTAAGATGGTTATTGTCGGTGATTGCGTCATATAGCGACAATACGGCGAGCCGCTATGCCATAGCTGACATTTAACGCGATGTACTGTGACACTGTTGAGAATCGATAACGACTACGACGTCCTGAAGACGTATGATGTAACGACACAAAACAAAACACAATTAATGCGTAGTCTGTCCTTCTAACATAAATGATCGCGTCGAAAGTCCAGCAGCAGATTAATATCGAAAATGCAATAGATGATGGTTATCACATCAACCACGGCGTTTTACAGTTTAGTTGTGTATAATGACATATACATGTTATGTACAAGCTAAGTACAATTTATCAAAGTGCCAAGACGAGTATATGATTTGGCCAAACATATGCATCAGAGAACATTTCTCTGTTCATTATTGTTTTCTGAAGAATATCACTGATTTTACCTTCAAATAAAATGGAACACAACCAAATTTGTTTGGCATTACATACCATCGTTAGACTGGTCGATTGTAGTATATGCACACACACAGAGAGAGAGAGAGAGAGAGAGAGAGAGAGAGAGAGAGAGAGAGAGAGAGAGAGAGAGAGAGAGAGAGAGAGAGAGAGAGAGAGAGAGAGAGAGAGAGAGAGAGAGAGAGAGAGAGAGAGAGAGAGAGAGAGAGAGAGAAGAGAGAGAGAGAGAGAGAGAGAGAGAGAGAGAGAGAGAGAGAGAGAGAGAGAGAGACAGAGAGAGAGACAGAGACAGAGACAGAGACAGAGACAGAGACAGAGACAGAGAGAAGAGAGAAGAGACAGAGAGACAGAGAGACAAGACAGAGAGGTCGTGCGCACTTCAACCTGGGGCCTCGCAATACGGCCCGCGACCATCCACAATACACGGCAGCTTCTGATGTAAGACCACAATAAGGTGCTCATCCGCTATTCCCCGTGCGACCAAAGAGCATTTAAAACCAGCATTGTGCAGGTTGTCTGCATTTCTGTGAGCACATATGTAGTGTGGAGTGATTAGAAACGACGTTTTCGTGCAGCGTGGCATCAGAGCTGTCAAATTACGACAGCTGTCAGTCGGTGCATTTCTGCATATTAATACAGTTGTAATTTTGCTTGGTGATGTAATCAGGGGCAATCCGTGGGTGGTTCAAGCAGAAATGGATGGGTGTAAGCTTTGAAAGAAGTTTGTGGGATCCTGAGGTATTAAAAGTTCATGAATTTTTCACAAAACTTCTGTCTATGGAGGGTAAATATGCTGTGAAATTGTCAATACCAGAGCTGATCAAAATTAGTAGGAAATGAAGGAAATGTTATAATGGTCGTCTATGGAAAATGCAAATGTGGTCCGACTCCAGAAGTTCTGCGCTGCCGAGACATTGTGGCATTAAGTTTACCTGCTAGAGGGCACCACAGTGTTCGCTGGTAACGCGCATCCACATGATCTGTCTTATCTACGCTCCGTGCCGTGGCGCCACCGTTGGATGCACACACCGCGCGTTCCCGGTTCTTTGTGCGATCATGTTTAGCCAGTCATCAAAAACATTAATAAACTACTGCTTATGAATAGGTTCTATCACCGATGGTTGCTTCCACCATATAACGCATCCACATAGTTGTACTAGAAAATTATCGTTAAAATATGATTTTGTTAGTTTGGTTTTACATTGTATTGATAATTGTATTTGCCTTTTAAAATGTCGCTTTTTATGTGGAATTATTTGTGTGTATACGGGGTAAGGTGATATGGGTTATCCTAGGTGTTGGAAAACAGCGGCAAAGAGCAAACTGTAAATGAGTTGTGTACGACGGACATTACACACACAGTCAGCGAGGAAACCGACGTATGTGATGATAGACCAAGTATAGTGTACGCGACCGACAGAGGCGAATATGGGGGGATCGCTTCAGCCATACACTGCTATAATACACGACTGGTGCAAGGCGAGGACACACAGGAATGCTGTTGAGATTTATTTCGGGGTGACGATCTAAGTTTTTTTTACCGGGGTCTCACCACTTCGACTGCCAGACGCGGAGACGGTTGTGTCGGAGATATACAGGACCAACAACAGGACGCATTTTCAGCTCGGATGTTTCAACTGTGAGGATTTTCACATAAAAAATCTACACACATTCAGCATGTATTTCTGTTGAGGATCACCGGATGTACGTTTGCTGTACTCATCTGGGTGATTTACTAATGCCCTAGACAGAGAGATGACAACGTGAACGTGACGGCAGTGACGGCGGCACCAGGAGAAGATTCAGCGCTGACGGTCTTAGAATGGTACTTGGACAGTTACCGATGTGACAACAGCGTGGTGTATGTATTTGTAGTCGCTCTCATTTTATCATTCCATTAATTAAAATTGTATTAAGTTGTTTTAATGTGTCTACTATTTTTTTAATTAATTAATTATTATTATTTGCGCTGCCTCTATGTTACAACTCTCAACATAACGAGGTTGACGTTGTGCCAAGGATATTATAGCTTGTGAAGCTATAAGATCTGTGGTTGTACTTTGGAAGACGAAGACGAAACAACATGTGATAAGTCAATAACGCGAGATTACCCGCGAGTATAACTATATACGTTGGCATAGTGTCTGAACATATCTCGCGTGATGTCTTTTCCCGGAAATGACGTGGGTGTGATTATTGCGCATGTCTGTATCCGTAGTGAGCGCTCGTAGACGATGTTGCGACGTTGCCCTGAACATGGAGGATTCTAGTAGTAATCTATAAGTAAGGCCTAACCCCCTTGCCGAGGGAGAGATTGATGGGACGTGTGGACATTATATCGTTCGCATGTGGCTAGTGAACGGTAAACGACGAAACCTAATATTCATAGATTTAAAATGAGGGTTTTCCGTCGGTAAAATCGTAAAAAAACAGTCTACATTATAGGTGTATGTATATATATCCGTTTATATATATATATATATATATATATATATATATATATATATATATATTATGTTGATTTGAATCATAAACATGTCTTTGACCATCGTGACATGTGACGTCACAGTATAAATGTACGTTTACGCTTCTCGTTGAATCTCGTATTAAAATTAATACATCTTCAGTCGATATGTGTAGGACAGAGTAAGCAAAAGAACATAATTATATAAATCTTCAACAGTTATTTATTTCAAATTAACACGAGACAAACAGGTTTTTGGGACATGTTTCGAGAACAACAGCCCATGATAGTTATGCTATAAATGCTTTATGTTTTGCCATACATCGATAATACACACACGCGCGCACGCACGCACGCACGCACGCACGCACGCACACACACACACACACACACACACACACATTTAGGCCCTATCGCGAAGAAGCAGCCCCCCCCCACACACACACACACACACACACACACACACACACACACACACACACACACACACACACACACACACACACACACACACACACACACACACATTTAGGCCCTATCGCGAAGAAGCGGATATTATTTAACACCCGGAAAAAAGCAAATATATAATAAATGTAAGTGCGACAACGCAATGCAATCGACGACGTGGTCCGGACAAGTACCGTAGTTTTTTGGTTTGCTTTAGTTGTATTCTCATTGTGTGTGTTTTCATTGTAGAACTGTACACAAAAACACAGAGAAGTGAGCGAGAAGACGACGCAGAAGAGGTCAAATGACAGAAGATGAGAAGAGGACACGGGAGAGCATTGAGGGAAGAACGCGGAAGAGGACCCACATTATTCCTTGCTCTTTCTTTTTTAGTTTCCATGCACGGTGTTGCGTCTGCGCCTCTGTTGGTACCTGAAACCGAAATATATACATAAAGGTAGGCCCTGTCTCTCTATCTAGTGCAGCTATAGAGACCCTGTCTCTCTATCTATTGCAGCTATAGAGACCCTGTCTCTCTATCTAGTGCAGCTATAGAGACCCTGTCTCTCTATCTATTGCAGCTATAGAGACCCTGTCTCTCTAGCTAGTGCAGCTATAGAGACCCAGTCTCTCTATCTAGTGCAGCTATAGAGACCCTGTCTCTCTATCTATTGCAGCTATAGAGACCCTGTCTCTCTATCTATTGCAGCTATAGAGACCCAGTCTCTCTATCTATTGCAGCTATAGAGACACTGTCTCTCTATCTAGTGCAGCTATAGAGACCCTGTCTCTCTATCTAGTGCAGCTATAGAGACCCTGTCTCTCTATCTATTGCAGCTATAGAGACCCAGTCTCTTTATCTATTGCAGATATAGAGACCCAGTCTCTCTATCTATTGCAGCCATAGAGACCCAGTCTCTCTATCTATTGCAGCTATAGAGACCCTGTCTCTCTATCCATTGCAGCTATAGAGACCCAGTCTCTCTATCTATTGCAGCTATAGAGACCCTGTCTCTCTATCTATTGCAGCTATAGAGACCCTGTCTCTTTATCTATTGCAGCTATAGAGACCCAGTCTCCACGCCTGTAGTTACAGGGTCTACTTTATATATATATATATATATATATATATATATTTTTTTTTTTTTAGTTAGTTCTTTCCCTTCGGCTGCGGTTCAAATAACGTAATATTAGACATTGAAGAAAAAAGTCGTTTTTCTTATTCCGGGCACCATTCGGTTCAACTACATCGTCATAGTATGCGGGCGTGCTTGCGTGCGGGCGGGCATGCGTGCGCATGTTTCAAATGTGGGTGTGTATTTTTTATTTCAACCATGCATGACTTACTACTACGATGCGCAGTTACTTCTGAGATATCAACTTGTAGACAGAATCTCAACGACAGATGTAGACGAAGTATCTCCACGCATTGCGCTCACCGAACACATTAGACTTACTCCAAAACCATTCAACTGCTGGGTTTGGTTCAAGTCCCTCGCTCATTTACACTCTGTAGCTCTCTCGTATACGGAGGTACGAGGCTTCCCCACTGCCACAAAATGGTACACACACGCATTTACATACGCACGCGCGCACGCACGCACGTATTTGTGCGCCTGTTTGCGGGTGTGCGTATGAGCATATGAGTGCGTGCGTATATGCGTGCGTACATGCATGTGTGCGTACGTGTGTGCGTGCGTGTGTGTATGTATTTGTGTGTGTGTGCGTGCGTGTGTGTGCGTGTGTGTGCGTGTGTGTGTGTGTGCGTGTGTGCGTGCGTACGTGTGCGTGCGTTCGTGTGTGTGTGAACTGGTACGTCGTTGTTTCAACCATGTCTGTATCAGCGGCCCGACACGGCCTACACGAGCACGACGGTAATTGGAGCCAAATGACAAAACTGATGGTGTGAAAATGAAATTACATCGACGTAATGTTTTCCCTGAATAACACCGGCATTAAGTCATTTCCTCGACGGCCGCATGCGGATGTCAACGTCGGACTTGGATAGTTATCCCCTTAGTTCGGCTCGATTTCCGCGCCTAGTCATCAGCAGTGACATTATTTGTGGCGGTCCTAATCAACTTGTCATAAATATTTGCACTCGGGTGTCTCGACGCCCGCATATCGGCAGCCATGCAGGCTCGGCCGGACTGCTGCCTCCGCGGATAAACGGGTTAGCTTATCTGCGTGCATCCGCCAGCGCGGGACACCGAAACCACGACCACGGGGAAAAGCGTGTTGTCGCCGTTGCATGCCCGACGAGGGAGCGAACAAATTGCGCGAAATCTGACCGAGATTCAATTATGCTTACACGTTTGATGAAATGATAGTTTAATGAGTGGTTGTGGCAATGTAAACATCGTAAGTAGGCGTTGTATAAACATAACACATTGTGCTAACAATAATAATAATTTTAGGACTTCTATAGCGCCTAACATTCACGTTCAGAGGCGCAACAAAAAAAAATCAAGGGGTGCTAGTTGTACGTAGTTCGCATTAACACTCACAGGTGTCGCTTAGGTCTTCTCAGTCGGTGCATGCCTCATATTTGCATATTCATTAGCCGTCGGACTAGATTATCTAGACGATAGTGTCATATTACTGTTGGTGCTTTGTCTTTTACGTAAAATATACCGCTCATTGTTTCATAAATTATTATCGTTGATATCAGGCATGAAGTCTGACAAAAAGGTATGCATCATGCACATTGAAAGGACTAGTGTATTTTCTATGCAACATGGGCAACAAAGGTACACCGCGGAAAACCTGGGAAACAAGAGAGAACCACGGAGAACCTCTCTGAAACTGTGGGAACTGCGGAAAAAGAAGAAGACGGCACAAATAGATGGCGGAAAAGTTATCAACCAACGAAAGGGTAGTAACGTGGATAATAAAAATCAGAGAAACACAGAACAGAACTAAAAAATAATTAAAAAAAACAAAGAAATACGCAAACAAACACAGACCACTCAGAAAATGCGGACACCGCAAAAAAGCGAACAAAAAAAACGGCGTAAAACGCGGAACACGAGATAAAACATTTAGTAACCGCGGAAAACGCGAACAAATGCCGAAAATCACGTAAATCGGCCGGGTGACACGCGGGAGAATGGAAAATACTACAAATTAAATATACCTGATAAAACCGTCGTAAAAGCACAAGGTCGCACAAAACCGATCGAAACCGCTCTTATTTGCAAGTAGAACCAGTGACGGGCGCAGAACGCCACAGTTGACGATAAGAGTGTGAGCCATGGGAAGGCCAAGCGAGCTTGCGAACACACGCCGTGGTTGATGGTCATCGTGTGGTCATTTGCAATGATAAGACCACTTGGGCTGCGTGCGCTGTGGTCACATGGGTCCACTTCGTTGCAAAGTAACGTCTTCCGTTCGCCGTCAGCGGTATGCTATAGGCGGGTTTACACTATGCAACGCGGTTGCAATCAACGAGGGGATTGAGAAAGGTCAAGACCGAACGATGTTGCTTGCAACGTGATTGCATACAATACCCGTTGCATGTCTATTGTCTAGTGCTAGTCTACTCTATGCAACAGCCGTTAACTGGTCTCCAGCCCACCGTGTGGCGCCACTCTTGCATAGAAACGAAAGCATAGCTCCAGTGGGGAACTATTTGGGAACCAGTTTGTGCAAGGCGCATATTCCTTTTGTAAAGGCCGGGGTAGAAATTACTTTTATCCAGTGATTACAAAAATCAAACCAATATAATGGAATCCCAAAAAGTTAGCTTATTTTATATCTGATATGACATTCCATTAATAATAAATACATTAGTGGTAGAGGCAATGTTATGGGATCCTTGTAGGCCAACAACCTTAAATACTTAGTACACAATGACACAGAAAGAAATGCATTTGTTTTATTAAACTAACATTACACATTACTTGAAAGTATTGAAAGAAGGTGACATATAACATTTTATAGTTGTATTATGAAATCATACGTCCACAATCGTTTTATTGTGTAATATACACTACCAATTTGTGGTGTAAATTATAAGAAGTATAAATGTGGTATAGTTTCAACATAAAGGTAAATTGGAAATAATGTTCAATAGGCTGCAAATGCTCTACTATTGTGCCACTTGATGTGCATCAAATGGTACTATATAATTTGACTTGTAAGATGAGCTGCCACTGAAACAAGGAAACTTGTCCACATGTGGAGATGGCAACTTGTCACACCAACTCTTTCTACATGAAGCTGATGCAGGTCATATAGTGTAATTGTCCATCATTGGATTCAGTCTGCATATAGCATTGCCTGAACATTGCCTTGCTTTCTGTAACTCCATTAACTGAAACACAAAATGTAAAGAAACGTAACTAGTTCACACTTTTACATTGTGTGAGGAGTAAATGTTGGCAGGTGAACATACACGATAGTGTTACAACATTATATGTTTAGTTAGTATTAATTTGTATGACTCATATTTTGTTTTGAGAATATGATGTATTTTATGTTCATAATGTTTGTGTAGAATGCATAGTTTATATTGACTTAAGTGGCTTATATACCAGTTATTCATAATATACTGATAGTGTATGCGGAGCACAAACTAGAAATTGTATCACAAAATTTAATGAAAATAATTTATTTGATAATATAAAGCTCTTTGTAATATACAATTTCTTTTTATTCATAACTATTTCATGTAGCCCTGTGCAATAGAACAGTGATTACAGCAGTATTGATGACGCCATTATACAACCATTATATTTATAATAAAACTACACTCACTCTATAAGGCACAACATAAGTATTTGCATAACATTGCTGATGTGGGCGATATAACAAGTAAGCGCCGCTTCGTAAATTGTCAGCGACACCTACCTTCAAATAAGTATCGGTTCTTCACTGCGATGGAGCTGACATGACCCGTAACGATGGTAGTATTCGTGTGTGTATAAAACAACAAATGTCATTGTTCGTAGAATAGGTAAATTAACCAAATTGTTTAGAAATCTGCCGAACTTGCTGGAATGCGTTCAAAAGCGACACGTCACTCACGGTCACTGCCTGTGACTGGACAAATTACATGCAACCAAGAGACACGTTGCAAAACGCAGTTTCCAGAGACGCCGCTGCATACGATTTTATGTTGACACTAGGCGATCTGGCTGCAACGGAGTTGCAAGCAACCGTGCCTCACGTTGCATGCAATCGCATTGCATAGTGTAAACCCTCCTTACGGTCGACGCAGTCTGGGACGTGACTCGGTGGAGTTGGTCCACACCCGGCACCGACGTAGACCAGTAGACCAATATAAGGCGGCTGATTGCCTTCCATGTCTACCGTACCTCAGCTATAGTAATAGTTGAGGTATAAATGTATGTCCAACTGGAGCATAGTTCTAGTTCTCGTTTCAGACAGGACATTATATATATATATATATATATATATATATATATATATATACCTATACATATACTTTTAAAATATATATATATATATATATATATATATATATATATATATATATATATATATATAAACGTATATTATAAAACATAAAATGTAACATTTACATAACCGTAGTTTGACAAATGCAGGTCCAAACAGAGCTAGTGCGTAGGGCAAGTGTCTCCCTCTGCCCCCTAGTCACTCCCCAGAGGGCGTTACTGTGGCGCTACGTGCGATTTACCGAATAATTCTTTCTGACGAGAGCAGTAATTAAATGGTGAGCGTGAACGAGTATGTAAGCGCGAACGATATGAAAGTATTGTAATTAATGGTGATAACGCGAATCTGCAAAATGTGTTCCCAACAGAACGTAATACAATACAAATGTGTTCACAACAGAACGTAATACAATACAAATGTGTTCACAATAGAACACAATACAATACAAATGTGTTCACAATAGAACGTAATACAATACAAATGTTTTCACAATAGAACACAATACAATACAAATGTGTTCACAATAGAACACAATACAATACAAATGTGTTCAAAATAGAACACAAAACAATACAAATGTGTTCACAATAGAACGTAATACAATATAAATGTGTTCACAATAGAACGTAATACAATACAAATGTGTTCACAATAGAACACAATACAATACAAATGTGTTCACAATAGAACGTAATACAATACAAATGTGTTCACAATAGAACAGAATACAATACAAATGTGTTCACAATAGAACACAATACAATATAAATGTGTTCACAATAGAACACAATACAATACAAATGTGTTCACAATAGAACACAATACAATACAAATGTGTTCACAATAGAACGTAATACAATACAAATGTGTTCACAATAGAACAGAATACAATACAAATGTGTTCACAATAGAACACAATACAATATAAATGTGTTCACAATAGAACACAATACAATACAAATGTGTTCACAGTAGAACACAATACAATATAAATGTGTTCACAATAGAACACAATACAATACAAATGTGTTCACAATAGAACACAATACAATACAAATGTGTTCACAATAGAACACAATACAATATAAATGTGTTCACAATAGAACACAAAACAATACAAATGTGTTCACAATAGAACACAATACAATACAAATGTGTTCACAATAGAACACAATACAATACAAATGTGTTCACAATAGAACACAATACAATACAAATGTGTTCACAATAGAACACAATACAATACAAATGTGTTCACAATAGAACACAATACAATACAAATGTGTTCACAATAGAACACAATACAATACAAATGTGTTCACAATAGAACACAATACAATACAAATGTGTTCACAATAGAACACAATACAATACAAATGTGTTCACAATAGAACACAATACAATACAAATGTGTTCACAATAGAACACAATACAATACAAATGTGTTCACAATAGAACACAATACAATATAAATGTGTTCACAATAGAACGTAATACAATACAAATGTGTTCACAATAGAACAGAATACAATACAAATGTGTTCACAATAGAACGTAATACAATACAAATGTGTTCACAATAGAACACAATACAATATAAATGTGTTCACAATAGAACACAATACAATACAAATGTGTTCACAATAGAACACAATACAATATAAATGTGTTCACAATAGAACACAATACAATACAAATGTGTTCACAATAGAACACAATACAATATAAATGTGTTCAAATAGAACGTAATACAATACAAATGTGTTCACAATAGAACACAATACAATACAAATGTGTTCACAATAGAACAATACAATACAAATGTGTTCACAATAGAACACAATACAATACAAATGTGTTCACAATAGAACACAATACAATACAAATGTGTTCACAATAGAACACAATACAATACAAATGTGTTCACAATAGAACACAATACAATATAAATGTGTTCACAATAGAACTAATACAATACAAATGTGTTCACAATAGAACAAGATAATACAATATAAATGTGTTCACAATAGAACACAATACAATACAAATGTGTTCACAATAGAACACAATACAATACAAATGTGTTCACAATAGAACGTAATACAATACAAATGTGTTCACAATAGAACACAATACAATACAAATGTGTTCACAATAGAACACAATACAATACAAATGTGTTCACAATAGAACACAATACAATACAAATGTGTTCACAATAGAACACAATACAATACAAATGTGTTCACAATAGAACGCAATACAATACAAATGTGTTCACAATAAACACAATACAATAAAATGTGTTCACAATAGAACACAATACAATATAAATGTGTTCACAATAGAACGTAATACAATACAAATGTGTTCACAATAGAACAGAATACAATAAAATGTGTTCACAATAGAACACAATACAATACAAATGTGTTCACAATAGAACGTAATACAATATAAATGTGTTCACAATAAAACACAATACAATATAAATGTGTTCACAATAGAACACAATACAATATAAATGTGTTCACAATAGAACGTAATACAATACAAATGTGTTCACAATAAAACACAATACAATATAAATGTGTTCACAATAGAACACAATACAATACAAATGTGTTCACAATAGAACGTAATACAATACAAATGTGTTCACAATAGAACAATACAATACAAATGTGTTCACAATAGAACACAATACAATACAAATGTGTTCACAATAGAACACAATACAATATAAATGTGTTCACAATAGAACACAATACAATACAAATGTGTTCACAATAGAACAGAATACAATATAAATGTGTTCACAATAGAACGTAATACAATACAAATGTGTTCACAATAGAACGTAATACAATACAAATGTGTTCACAATAGAACACAATACAATATAAATGTGTTCACAATAGAACGTAATACAATACAAATGTGTTCACAATAGAACACAATACAATACAAATGTGTTCACAATAGAACACAATACAATACAAATGTGTTCACAATAGAACAGAATACAATACAAATGTGTTCACAATAGAATATAATACAATACAAATGTGTTCACAATAGAACGTAATACAATATAAATGTGTTCACAATAGAACACAATACAATACAAATGTGTTCACAATAGAACGTAATACAATACAAATGTGTTCACAATAGAACACAATACAATATAAATGTGTTCACAATAGAACATAATACAATACAAATGTGTTCACAATAGAACGTAATACAATACAAATGTGTTCACAATAGAACGTAATACAATACAAATGTGTTCACAATAGAACACAATACAATATAAATGTGTTCACAATAGAACACAATACAATATAAATGTGTTCACAATAGAACATAATACAATACAAATGTGTTCACAATAGAACGAATACAATACAAATGTGTTCACAATAGAACGTAATACAATACAAATGTGTTCACAATAGAACGTAATACAATACAAATGTGTTCACAATAAAACACAATACAATATAAATGTGTTCACAATAGAACACAATACAATATAAATGTGTTCACAATAGAACACAATACAATACAAATGTGTTCACAATAGAACAGAATACAATATAAATGTGTTCACAATAGAACGTAATACAATACAAATGTGTTCACAATAGACACTAATACAATACAAATGTGTTCACAATAGAACACAATACAATACAAATGTGTTCACAATAGAACACAATACAATACAAATGTGTTCACAATAGAACACAATACAATACAAATGTGTTCACAATAGAACACAATACAATACAAATGTGTTCACAATAGAACATAATACAATACAAATGTGTTCACAATAGAACACAATACAATACAAATGTGTTCACAATAGAACGTAATACAATACAAATGTGTTCACAATAGAACACAATACAATATAAATGTGTTCACAATAGAACGTAATACAATACAAATGTGTTCACAATAGAACACAATACAATAAAATGTGTTCACAATAGAACAATACAATACAAATGTGTTCACAATAGAACATAATACAATACAAATGTGTTCACAATAGAACGTAATACAATACAAATGTGTTCACAATAGAACACAATACAATAAAATGTGTTCACAATAGAACAATACAATAAAATGTGTTCACAATAGAACCAATACAATACAAATGTGTTCACAATAGAACAATACAATACAAATGTGTTCACAATAGAACAAATACAATAAAATGTGTTCACAATAGAACGTAATACAATACAAATGTGTTCACAATAGAACACAATACAATATAAATGTGTTCACAATAGAACACAATACAATACAAATGTGTTCACAATAGAACACAATACAATACAAATGTGTTCACAATAGAACACAATACAATAAAATGTGTTCACAATAGAACCAATACAATACAAATGTGTTCACAATAGAACACAATACAATACAAATGTGTTCACAATAGAACACAATACAATACAAATGTGTTCACAATAGAACACAATACAATACAAATGTGTTCACAATAGAACACAATACAATACAAATGTGTTCACAATAGAACACAATACAATATAAATGTGTTCACAATAGAACACAATACAATATAAATGTGTTCACAATAGAACGTAATACAATACAAATGTGTTCACAATAGAACAAATACAATACAAATGTGTTCACAATAGAACAGAATACAATATAAATGTGTTCACAATAGAACGTAATACAATACAAATGTGTTCACAATAGAACACAATACAATACAAATGTGTTCACAATAGAACACAATACAATACAAATGTGTTCAAAATAGAATACAATACAAATGTGTTCACAATAGAACGTAATACAATACAAATGTGTTCACAATATAACACAATACAATACAAATATGTTCACAGTAGAACAGAATACAATATAAATGTGTTCAAAATAGAACGTAATACAATACAAATGTGTTCACAATAGAACGCAATACAATACAAATGTGTTCAAAATAGAACGTAATACAATACAAATGTGTTCACAATATAACACAATACAATACAAATGTGTTCACAATAGAACACAATACAATACAAATGTGTTCAAAATAGAATACAATACAAATGTGTTCACAATAGAACGTAATACAATAGAAATGTGTTCACAATAGAACACAATACAATACAAATGTGTTCAAAATAGAATACAATACAAATGTGTTCACAATAGAACGTAATACAATACAAATGTGTTCACAATAGAACACAATACAATAGAAATGTGTTCACAATAGAACATAATACAATACACCAAAAAGATGAGTAGACGTCTATACAAATTTATACAAATCATTTTGGGAAACAAATTGGTTTACTTGCGAGAGGAAGTAAACTCTGAGCATTTACCGGAAACTGACACGACGCCATTGTCTTACTGTCACACTCGGCGAACGAAATTTCATTGCGACGGAGACACATGGAATTCCACCTCGCCACCCTTCCTGGCGCCCCTGCGTGGTCCCGCCCCAAACACCACCTTCCCAGACCTCACGCGTCAAACGGGACTGCAATATAACCGGATATGAGGTCACACGTACGCCGCAATTAAGTTCGAGTCATTTCGTCGCGTTGAAATAATGTCGTAGCGCGCCGTTTGGCGTCAACTAATAATTATGTGGGTTCGCGACTAATCAATCGCGGAAAATGGCCCGCCTCGAGAAATTCACGTCGCCCAATTAAACAGTCTCGTTACTCGTCGACTCCGTTGACACCCAATTACGTCATCGACCCCAGTGACGTCAGCTGTAGTTTGTTCTGCATACGCATTGGGTACAAGGAAAATAGTGCAGAAGAGCCGAGCCAAATTTAATGAATATATATATATATATATATATATATATATATATATATATATATATATATATATATATATATATATATATATATATATATAATATTCGAAAACCGAGGATAAACAATTGGTCGTGGTGTTTGGAGAGATGTCGTCAAGATGATGAAACGGGCCGAGTGTGTGTCCCGGGCTTGAAGGAGATGGAGGAGAAGACTTGATGATGTGTCCAGTGACGCTTTCCTTCGGTGGCGCGATTAGGTTCGAGTAGTTTGTTCATATTTTAGTGGTGCACTCAGGCCTCACCTGCCGCGATAAACTCATCTAAAATGTGGGAACTAATGTGCAGATAAGTTGTTATTTTCAAATTGTTTGCGTATTGCAATAATTGTGACTTTGAATACGCTTACGGAAAACCCAGTTGTGCACGGTGTCGTTAAGCGAAGCTCAAAACAGGCCGGAAACGAGACTCACACCCCGTGCCCTATACTCTGGGCGATACGACCAGTTCAAAGTTGTAATTAACATGGGCAATTTTACCGTATTTGATCAGAGTTGGTGAACATGCCCCGTGGTAGAGTCTTGGTAAATTGAGCATTATATTTTTTATTAACTATGGTTACAAGGCTACTCCGGGAAATACCACCAACGGCGCATGGAAGGGAGACTGCATGGCATTTGACAGAAACCACAATTGTCATGTATATTCACGGAATTTATCAATTTACTTTATTTTTTATGTTGTCATTCCATTTGTATTACTGATATATCGAACAATTAATTACATTCATTGCACGTCCGCCTTTTGCGGAGATGAGAACAATTGGTGACAGTGTGTTAACAAACACGGTTTGTCGCCATGGAAAGCATCTAGATGGCGCAAGTTCCGATTGATTTGAAGCCACGATGAGTTACACAGTTCTACACCTATGACAATGTCATATTCACAATTTAAGAGTAAATTATAAAGCTGAGTGTGCTACGTATAGCACGACAGATAAATATTGACCGACACCATCAATGGGGAAATTGATCGCAGATATCGATTCGGTATTGGCCACACCGCTACACACCGCTGTAATTGTCGGTGTGGCGTGTGCCGTTCTTTCAGCCGGTGTTCGCGGAAGTCCGGCCTTACAGGCTTCTGTGATCACGGTCCTTCAGACAGAGTGGTGCTCACTTCGCCTGATCCGAAGCGTCGCCAATTAACAGCGGCACAAATACACTCATACACCGACTGGCACACTCCATAACGATAATTGGTGATGTGGAAGTGTATGTCGAATTAATGACACACGCTCACTGCGCGGGGATAATTCAACGTTTCGACCCGAGTCGTGATAACGAGGTAAATATTGTGCGAACGAGGCCGCTTCGTTTGCCAACCCAGGCGGCATAACGACGTCTATCCAGCCGCCGAGAATCGATCGTGAACGGGTGAAATTCCGTGTTTGTGCTGTTAAACGATTCGCTCGTTGTCAGTTCGAGCGATTCACGTCGTGAACGGATCATTCAAGCACACTGCCAACTTCGTACTGACTCAACCCAAACGTGTCTGTGTCAACACAACATTCGTTGCCCCACCTAGCTTTCGTATACCAGGAGAGCCGGAAGTAAAACTTTGTCTACTTCCGGGATGGCAACTGTCGAAAATAAAGAAGTGCCACTGGAAGCAAGAATAACGAAACGTCTCGCCCATTTGCCTAGTAATTAGGAAACGTGTCTTAAATGTACGCTAAAATCGAAAACGACGCTAAGATCTCACCAAACCAGCACTTAAAAATGAATACATGTGTGTCGCAATTAACACCAACATATAATTATAATGGATCAGTCGCCCATGCATAACATCAATTTACTTGTGGTTTTAAGATAATATATGTTATTTTACACGCTAACTGTAGCAAACAGCGATGAAGTGAATAATACGATAGTATAAACCACAAGTAAATTTAAGTTATGTTATTCAGTATATATTATATATATATATATATATATATATATATATATATATATATATATATATATATATATATATATATATAATAGACAGGCAGATAAATATAATAGACAGACAGATAAATATACTCCCAGAGGGTTGCTTTAAAACAAATCCAAGAAATTCTCCGAAATTCATAATAAACCCGGCAGGTCCTCGGTTGGCACTTGGACAGGTATAATTAGTAATCGTAGATTATTCTTAACGGGCTCTGGCTGGTTGTCTTCGTGGTTGTGTAATAAACCAAGCAACCGAGACCAGATATACACTAGCTCAACTAGTAAATGATCATGCACGTTGTACAGTTGCCAGTAGTATAACCTTGCAAACAATGTTAATAAAGATCATATTTCATTAAAATGGTAGAAATCTACACTATCGAATTACAGGGCGGTAACTCCCATGGTTTGTCATAAATCTATGTATTATAAAATTATTTGAACTAAAGTCGGACTTGTATATGTTTAAATGTTAGTTGATTGTTTTCTCCTGGACTATTTGGGGCTTCTGTTGCCTTTTTAATGGTACTTGGTAATAAACTGTCTCATTTAAATATCAGGGATTAATATGTGACCCAACTGGCATGAAATAAGAAATTTTTCTCGAAATTTCACCTTTTAACAGGTAAATCATTTTGTTCAGAACGTAACATGTAATGAGTGCGTAAAACTTAAACATAACAATCGCCGGCAAGGCGCGGACGAGGCGAATACTACAGGGAAACCGGCCATTGCGACAAGGATTATGTCGTTTGAAATACGAACAGACGTTGGCAAGACCTGTGCCATGCCGCCCATACCACGGTGGTTCTTTAGAATAATCTATTTTGTGTTTTGATATGCATAACGTTTTGGGGGGCCTTTCGCCTGTGTGATTACACTGTGTACTTAGTAATGCACCATACGGCACCAATGCAAACGGGTATTTTCTCGGCTTTATGGGTCGATTTAAACTAGTAATTAGTGCATTCACATGTAGTAATGAATAACTACCATATCTGAATTGTATGTCTAGAAAAATTTATAAACATTATATTATAGAATACCAACTTCTAAGATTTACCATAATAACGTGTTTCAGTTTACAGGTCGCATTGACGGGCATACACTGCATGTAATCTTGTGTGAGAGACCTTTGCGGTTTTGTAAGACAAGAACAAAATACCAGATGTTTGACGCCATCTCGCCTGTTGCACGCTGTCATCACGTAGCAAGACAACTGTTTTTTGTTTGTCATCGCCAGTGTTACAGTTTGAATGTAAATATAATTGATTGATTCAATTGTTGAACTTGTTACGTTTGCTGCTATTGTTGCTGCTGCTATTGTTATTATTACTGTTGCTGTTGTTGTTGTTGTTATTATTGTTGTTGCTGCTGCTACACCTGGCATTCTGGTTATGTTGTTGCTGCCCTAATTGCAGCTATAGTTGTTGTAGTTATGCATGTCATTGTTGTTGTCGTATGATCCGCGCTGAATACAGATTATTGCTGCTGTTGCCATTCCCTTTACGACACACACCTTCCGTCGCTGTTGTCGCTGCTGTCGTAGCGGTTGCTGTAGCGGCTGTTGTAGCGGCTGCTGTAGCGGCTGCTGTAGCGGCTGCTGTGGCGAGAGTGTCTGGCGCAAGAAACCACCTCGCTGACATCGTCAATTACCCGACGACGACGTGAGGACGTGAGCCAGGCTGCGCCCTACTCATTGCTCCCAGACCGGTCGTCGGCTCAGGTGCACCGTGCCGAGAAAATCACCTCCCGTGGGAGCCAATTTCTGGCGCCGATAATTGGGCCAAATAAACGCGATCCATAGAAATGTGAGATTGATCGCGTCTCTAGTCACTTGCCGACACCTTTTGTTGGCCGATTCTCGCCGCAAATTGTCGCCGGATCCAGTTGATTCCCGTCATTAGGCGCACTTTTGAGACGCGAACTATTCACACTTCCGGTTTAAATCGATATGTTGTCATCTGTTGAGGCCGGCGTGTGTCCGTGTGAGCGTGTCGACTTACGGCGGCTTCTAGACTGCTTCTAGGAGCTCATGGTTCAGGCGACAAGAGACAAGGTCACGTGTGGGGTATTTGAGTCAAGAAAGGGGTTGTTTCGGCAAACATTCCCAATGAGCCAAGAGTGGTTATGAGTTGTATTACGTTATGACAGCAGTGGCTTTTAGCGTTATTTTATAATATGTAACAAGAACCTATTTCCTTCAATTATTAGCATAGTGCAATTAATATTTAATTCATTTCATATCAATGATTGTCGTCGTCGCGTGATGATAATCATGATTAGTAAAATGGTAATTATAGATGACAATGACGACTAGGTCGTTCTAAATCTCGGACGAAGAGGCGCCTATAATATGTGGCCTACGACTGTATATATTATGTAAGTGATCGTCGGATGTCCCGGATGCCCAACAAGCTCGTTGAACTTTGAAGTGGTGACGTGTGCGAGTTCAACAATGATAAACCGCTGCGAGAAATAGTGAACAGCGACGTAAAGACGTACCGTAGTCCACAATGTACAGTACACTACTAGCGCGGCATGGCAGCTACTAGGTAAACAACTACCGCATATGGTTATCGCCCTTTTCCAAAATAGTTTGTGACCAAAAAGAGGAGAGACCGGGGTCCGGGATAGTTGTAACAGAAACAACACATTTCAGGATTGCGGGTGGGTTTTTTACTGATCGAAACTCTACGCCAAAGTGTCCCCACATCTCTCTCCCGCAGCTAACTGGTGCACAATTCAACGCCTGGTTTATTACATATTTGTGGTATAAGGGGTTGTATGGGGGGTCATAACGTGTTACAAGTTACCCCGATACGGAACAAGTTGTACCAGCCTAGGGGGTAAATTGTAACATATATGTTTTAGCATTGGGGCAAATTGTAACAATCTGGAAAACCACACAATTGTTCTGTATGTATAATGCAGACTATATGAGTAGGTTGATATTTAACAATAACGATATACTGAAGCACACGAACGCATAACTGAGTAGATTTCGGATTGAAATTCACATTATATATATATATATACGCAGCAACGTGATTATTTCAGTTAGAATCTCGTGTAGAATATAATTTGTTACAGTGCAAGGAAACAGTCGCATATGTAAAATGTTATCTGATTTAACAGTTGTTGTTAATGTGTTGATAATTAGACATAGTCGAAGTCCGATTCGCAAAGATGACATATGGGACAAATAAAAAAATGCATTTCTTAGGAGGTTTAATGCCCTCTACATACATCACAATGTTAAACCATTGAAAGCCCACATCTCCTGTCCTGTCTCACGTCCCTGTCTCACCTCCCTGTCCTATCCCAACACGTCCATGTCACACCTCACTGTCCTGTCCCTACACGTCCCTGTCACACCTACCTATCTTGTCCCAACACGTCCCTGTCACACCTCCCTCTCCTGTCCCAACACGTCCCTGTCACACTTCCCTGTCCTATCCCAACACGTCCCTGTCACACCTCCCTCTCCTGTCCCAACACGTCCCTGTCACACCTCCCTGTCCTCCCAACACGTCCTCACCCTCCCTGTCCTTCCCAACAAGTCCCTGTCCACCTCCCTGTCCTCCCCCGTCTGTCACACCTCCCTGTCCTTCCCCGTCCTGTCCCCTCCCTGTCCTATCCCAACAGTCCCTGTCACACCTCCCTCTTCCCAACAAGTCCTGTCACACCTCCCTGCCTTCCACACGTCCCTGTCACACCTCCCTGCCTATCCCAACAGTCTGTCACACCCCCTGTCCTATCCCAACAGTCCTGTCACACCTCCCTGCCTATCCCAACAGTCCCTGTCACACCTCCCCAACAGTCCCTGTCACACCTCCCTGCTATCCCACACGTCCTGTCCACCTCCCTGCCTTCCCAACAGTCCTGTCACACCTCCTGTCTTCCCACAGCCTGTCCTCCCTGTCCTATCCCAACAGTCCTGTCACACCCCTGCCTATCCCAACGTCCTGTCACACCTCCCTGCTATCCCAACAGTCTGTCACACCTCCCTGTCCTTCCCAACAAGTCCTGTCACACCTCCCTGTCCTATCCCAACAGCCTGTCCACCTCCCTGCCTATCCCAACAGTCCTGTCACACCTCCCTGTCCTATCCCAACAGTCCTGTCACACCTCCCTGCCTATCCCAACAGTCCTGTCACACCTCCCTGCTATCCCAACAGTCCTGTCACACCTCCCGTCCTATCCCAACAGTCCTGTCCACCTCCCTGCTATCCCAACAGTCCTGTCACACCTCCCTGCCTATCCCAACAGTCCCTGTCATCCCTGTCCTATCCCAACAAGTCCCTGTCACACCTCCCCTTCCCAACAGTCCCTGTCACACCTCCCTGTCCTATCCCAACAGTCCCTGTCACACCTCCCTGCCTTCCCAACAGTCCCTGTCACACCCCCTGTCCTTCCCAACAGTCCTGTCACACCTCCCTGTCTCCACACGTCCTGTCCACCTCCCTGTCCTATCCATCTGTCACACCTCCTGTCCTACCAACACACTCCCGCTATCCCCTACACCTCCCTGTTCCACACTACCTCCCTGTCCCAACAGTCCCTGTCACACCTCCCTTCCTTCCCAACACGTCCCTGTCACACTCCCTGTCCAACGTCCACCTCCTCTATCCCAACAGTCCTCACCTCCCTGTCCTTCCAACACGTCCTTCACACCCCCTGTCCTATCCCAACAGTCCTGTCACACCTCCCGTCCTTCCCAACACGCCTGTCCACCTCCCTGTCCTATCCAACAAGTCCCGTCACACTCCTTCTTCCCAACATCCCGTCACACCTCTGTCCTACCCAACACGTCCCGTCACACTCTGTCCTTCCCAACGTCCCTGTCCCCTCCCTGTCCTATCCCAACAGTCCCTGTCACCTCCCTGTCCTATCCCAACATCCCTGTCACACCTCCCTGTCCTCCCAACACGTCCTGTCTCCCTGTCCTATCCCAACACGTCCCTGTCACACCTCCCTGTCCTGTCCCAACCTCCTCCCTTTTCCAACAGTCCTGTCCACCTCCCTGTCTATCCCAGTCCCACTCCTGTCCTTCCCAACATCCATGTCCTATCCAACAGTCCCTGTCCACCTCCTGTCCTATCCCAACGTCCCGTCACCTCCCTGTCCTATCCCAACAGTCCTGTCCACCCCCTGTCCTTCCCAACAAGTCCCTGCACCTCCTGTCCTATCCCAACAGTCCCTGTCACACTTCCCTGTCCTTCCCAACAAGTCCTGTCACCTCCCTCTTCCCAACAAGTCCTGTACTCCCTGTCCATCCCAACAGTCCCTGTCACACCTCCCTGTCCTGTCCCAACAGTCCCTGTCACACCTCCCTGTCCTATCCCAACACGTCCCTGTCACACCTCCCTGTCCTGTCCCAACACGTCCCTGTCACACCTCCCTGTCTATCCCAACACGTCCCTGTCACACCTCCCTGTCCTAGTCCCAACACGTCCCTGTCACACTCCCTGTCCTATCCCAACACGTCCCTGTCACACCTCCCTGTCCTATCCCAACACGTCCCTGTCACACCTCCCTGTCCTGTCCCAACACGTCCCTGTCACACCTCCCTGTCCTATCCCAACACAGTCCCTGTCACACCTCCCTGTCCTATCCCAACACGTCCCTGTCACACCTCCCTGTCCTATCCCAACAAGTCCCTGTCACACCTCCCTGTCCTATCCCAACACGTCCCTGTCACACCTCCCTGTCCTATCCCAACAAGTCCCTGTCACACCTCCCTGTCCTATCCCAACACGTCCCTGTCACACCTCCCTGTCCTATCCCAACACGTCCCTGTCACACCTCCCTGTCCTATCCCAACAAGTCCCTGTCACACCTCCCTGTCCTATCCCAACAAGTCCCTGTCACACCTCCCTGTCTATCCCAACAGTCCCTGTCACACCTCCCTGTCCTATCCCAACAGTCCCTGTCACACCTCCCTGTCCTATCCCAACAGTCCCTGTCACACCTCCCTGTCCTATCCCAACAAGTCCCTGTCACACCTCCCTGTCCTATCCCAACACGTCCCTGTCACACCTCCCTGTCCTATCCCAACACGTCCCTGTCACACCTCCCTGTCCTATCCCAACAAGTCCCTGTCACACCTCCCTGTCCTATCCCAACAGTCCCTGTCACACCTCCCTGTCCTATCCCAACACGTCCCTGTCACACCTCCCTGTCCTATCCCAACACGTCCCTGTCACACCTCCCTGTCCTATCCCAACAAGTCCCTGTCACACCTCCCTGTCCTATCCCAACACGTCCCTGTCACACCCCCTGCCTCCCAACCCTGTCCTATCCCGTCCTATCCCAACACGTCCTGCCACCTCCCTGTCTATCCCAACAAGTCCCTGTCACACCTCCCTGTCCTATCCCAACAAGTCCCTGTCACACCTCCCTGTCCTATCCCAACACGTCCTGTCACACCTCCCTGTCCTATCCCAACACGTCCCTGTCACACCTCCCTGTCCTGTCCCAACACGTCCCTGTCACACCTCCCTGTCCTATCCCAACACGTCCCTGTCACACCTCCCTGTCCTATCCCAACAAGTCCCTGTCACACCTCCCTGTCCTATCCCAACACGTCCCTGTCACACCTCCCTGTCCTATCCCAACACGTCCCTGTCACACCTCCCTGTCCTATCCCAACACGTCCCTGTCACACCTCCCTGTCCTATCCCAACACGTCCCTGTCACACCTCCCTGTCCTATCCCAACAAGTCCTGTCACACCTCCCTGTCCTATCCCAACACGTCCCTGTCACACCTCCCTGTCCTATCCCAACACGTCCCTGTCACACCTCCCTGTCCTATCCCAACAGTCCTGTCACACCTCCCTGTCCTATCCCAACAGTCCCTGTCACACCTCCCTGTCCTATCCCAACACGTCCTGTCACACCTCCCTGTCCTATCCCAACAAGTCCCTGTCACACCTCCCTGTCCTATCCCAACACGTCCCTGTCACCCTCCCTGCCATCCAGTCCCAATCACCTCCCTGTCACACCTCCCTGTCCTATCCCAACACGTCCCTGTCACACCTCCCTGTCCTATCCCAACACGTCCATGTCACACCTCCCTGTCCTATCCCAACACGTCCCTGTCACACCTCCCTGTCCTATCCCAACACGTCCCTGTCACACCTCCCTGTCCTATCCCAACAAGTCCCTGTCACACCTCCCTGTCCTATCCCAACACGTCCCTGTCACACCTCCCTGTCCTATCCCAACACGTCCCTGTCACACCTCCCTGTCCTATCCCAACACGTCCCTGTCACACCTCCCTGTCCTATCCCAACACGTCCCTGTCACACCTCCCTGTCCTATCCCAACACGTCCCTGTCCTATCCCAACACGTCCCTGTCACACCTCCCTGTCCTATCCCAACACGTCCCTGTCACACCTCCCTGTCCTATCCCAACACGTCCCTGTCACACCTCCCTGTCCTATCCCAACACATCCCTGTCACACCTCCCTCTCCTGTCCCAACACGTCCCTGTCACACGTCCTTGTCACACCTCCCTGTCCTATCCCAACACGTCCCTGTCACATATCCCTGTCCTATTCCAACACATCCCTGTCACACCTCCCTGTCCTATCCCAACACGTCTTCTTGTAGAATTACCAAGCGTGAATCAAATGTCAAACAAGTGCAGTCGCAATGTGCGTGTGTTCAAAATGTCTTAATATATTATGGTGGGATATCTACTTCATTTAATTACAAAGTTGCCTCGTCACATATTTTGGAAAGCTTATTACCTGGAATGGCAACGGTGAAATGACTTACGAATATTCGATTGTTTTGTGGAATGCCGCCAACGTCATAAATATGTACAATGACCGTGCATCTTCATCATTTCTATGAAGAATTCACACACTGAATAAATAACATCAGAACGAGATATGACATGGAGTTGTCAGTTGAGACGTGTGCATAATGTTACTGTAAAAAGGTAAGTTCTTATCTAGCGCAGTATCCAGTCCTCAGGACTGCTCAAAGCGCTTTACACTTTACTTCCCTGACAGACCTGTTCCCTCAGACACCATCTCGGCTTCTCTGGGAAGAATCCAGCCATATGCTACAATTAATGCGCGAAGGCTGCTCCTATACATATCCACCACTGTCTATAGCCAGGTACTGGTTTATACAGCTGAGTGAACTGGAGCAATGTAGAGTGAAAACACTTGTTCAAGGTTTTAACGCCGCAGCACAGGATTCGAACCAGGATTCTCGTAGTCGAGAGTGCGAAGCTCGACCCTTGAGCCATCGCGCTCTACAGAGCCATTGCGCCTTACATTTACTACTGTTATGTAGTAAATGTTCACTATATAAACGTTATACAATATCAATGGTTGGGTGTATCTATGATACATTCTTAGAAATGATGCCCCCCCCCGTAAATACTGGATACATGTGATGTTACATAAGACATGCTCAAATCTATTGATGAACATGCTGTCGTCTTGCAGAATAATTTGCATTAGCAGTTTTGTCTGCAAGCCCTCTGTTACAACTTACCCATGATACAACTAGCCCCGGTCTCCCCTGTTAATGTCAGCACAATTCAATGACGGAATATGTTTGGCATATATTTATGATTGTTTCACTGATCTAGATGTTATATTACAGATCACGTGATGGATATATAGACGCAGCGTTGCCTTGTTGGTGTAGATAAGACGTTGAATTAATCTATGTTTTTTTCTGTTGGCTTCGCCAAGGTCAACTGTGTTGGCGATTTGCAATCAAAAGCTAACCTTTACAGTTCATTCGCCTCACGGTCC